>JAHBCN010001427.1:118061-173024 GCA_019359885.1 Listronotus oregonensis
AAAGTTAGTATTTTTTATACTTCAAAACATTAGAGAAACACAATAATATATTGACAGGTGCGCTATAATGGGTGTAAATAAACATCAAAATTATCCGGTTACTGAACCGGTCAATCGACGTAGAACTACCATGATCGACCAGAACTAAGGGCTTTTGATTTTTTTTTAATTATCTTTAAGTAGAAGTTATTAACAAAATTGTCTGCGTTGTAAAATTATTAAAAATGAAAAATTAATATCCAAAACTGTTTTCTCCAGGTTTTTGAAATATTTTTTAATAATATAACAATATGCAATTTAAGCTCTTTCTGACCGATTACCGTGAAGTGGGTCTAACGAAAAAGATCCCAAAGGCGTCTTCAGAGCATTTTCTCAGTGTGTGTGGTCTGGCATAAGCCTGATTTAAAATTTAAGCGCAAATCCTCAAAATACCGGTCTAACCCAAGGAAGTTTAAAGGTGTATGGAAGGTCAGTGCTGTAGAACAAAATTGTCCAAGCGTGCAGGGCAGTGGGATTAGGAGAATCGGCCCTGCGGAGTTTGCACAATGAATCGTAGGTCAGGTTCGGACTTTCATAATTCTTTGTAACCATGTATAAAGTTGACATCATCAAATGTCAAATTCATACTAACTCAACCTACCCAACAACCCTTTTTTTTGCACAACATTGTTTGTTTATAGACGAAACTATTATAGAATGTTTTTTAAATTATTGTGTGATATTGGATTTTATATTATCTGATTTAACATGGAAAGAACTAATGGTGCCACTTCACAGCCTTCCATTTAAATGATCAATATTTTTTTGGGAGTTTTGTATTTTTACCAAAAATTTTAATAAAATAATTAAAAACACGATTTTTTAAAATAATTTTCAAACATTGTATGATAGTTTCATGTACTTATCACCAATTTTGTGATAAAAGAAGGGTAAAATAGTTTAAATGAGTTTATTCTAATTATCATATTTAAGGATCCATATCTGAAAAATAAAACGTTGACGAAAAACACCTGGCTTAGATTTGTAATCAGCGCCTCTGTATGCCAAAAATTATAGCAATCTGCAAGGGTCAAGAAAGTAAAAACTTACCATAATTTGAACTGGTTGTTTGTGTAAGGGTATTAATACAATTTCATTTTTGTGTACAATAAAATAGTTTCCCATGCAGATAAATAAACAAACTTAACGAAATGGTATAAATTTTAAAAGGCAAATATCGTCCGACATAACTAGTTAATACAAATACCTTAAGGTAGGGTTTACTACACAGACTAAATATTTGGGAAAAAATTTTGAGCACATTCCGGTGTTGTTCAGTGGGGATGATAGACAAAGAAAGTGATGCACAGCGCGGGTATAGTTCATAAACACGCCTTTCGTAACACAAAAACGGGACTCCGGCTTTGTCAAAGATAATGTGTTGCCTACCTACAAATTGGAGGTAGGCATCAGCTTAAATTTGGTGAATTTTATTACTGCGTAGAATCGAGGGGGCCTTTCATGACAGTTATTTTCATAGTGGGCCAGACATTTTTTGATCGAATTGGGCCTCCATAAACCTTGGTCTAACCACGCTAAGAAAATTTAATTTCTAAATTTTAAAGGGCATAATTTAGGTTAGTACTGTTTTATATTTTAGTAAATTGGCCTATTCTTTTTAGGATATCCAATCTCACGAAATTGAAGAAAGCATAAATGCCATCAAAGAATTATCATACAAAGCATTAGACTTATGTAAAAATGTAGGAGCTGTTTTTGTAGATTTGGACTTAAACTTTTGTTTAGGGGCTGCCCAAGTTGCGAAGGTTATTTTAAAACACATAAAGGGTGTTATATTGTTATGTGGGCTCATTGACGATACTGGAAGTATAAGTCAAGACATTAAGTTAATTGGTAGGTCACTTAAATATTTACTGATTTATTTTAATATTACATAACGTTAAAGTGGGATACAGTTACGCATTTATGTGATTACCAATATGGTGTTTAGATATTTGTAAAATTTCGATAAATTCAGAAGATTTTCCAAAAAAAATACCGAAATTATTGAAAATCTTACTCTTTTTTTTTATTTATTTAAGAAATATTGTAAATTAAATTTCTCATTTATCCGCTACATGATGGTGCTTCCAGATTTGCCGACAGATGTTTCGCCTTTCACCACCATCATCAACTTTATTTTCCCCTTGTTTTGAGTTTTTAATGATGTGCAAAAAGTACCTTTAAATACCGAAACATTTAAAAAAAATGCTGTTATAGAATGCCTTGTTTCACTCTGGCACTTTGTCAAGTAATTCTCTACTTTAATTATATGTATACCGGGTGGTGCGTCTGGCTTCCCTGTACATTTTACAGACAAAATGTAAGATAACTTTTTGAAGAGACCAATCTGACAAACTCTCGTGCCAAGTTTCAAAAAATTTTAATAAGCGAATCTTGAATTATTTAATTAAATGCAATTGCAACATTACCAAATTTTTGGTTCAGGTAAAACCAAACAAGCACCAGTAAAATGAATTTTGTCCCTGACATGAGGAAAAGTGTCAATAAATCAGTGACAGTCGGTATTTAAAAAAAAAATATAAATTATTTAATCAACGAAAAAGTACCCATAATTAAGTGGCATTATGCGGAAAACAGTTTTAGAGCAGAATCTGAAATGTTTTCAGTTTATTTCCCCACAAAGCCCATTCCGTCCATTTCAACTATTAAACGTATTGTCGGTAAGTTCGAGTCCAAAGGTACCGTAATAAATAATTGTAAATTTTCAACTCAGGATATCGAAAATAGAGCCGAAGAAAAAAAGAACACAGGTCCTAATATTCTACTGAGTGTGGAGGAAAACGAAATGGTTAGTACGAGGGTTTTTGGACAAGAGGTAAATAAACATTATACAACGGTATGGCGCATTTTGAAAAAACACAAATATTATTCGTATAAATTCGAAAAACATCAAGAGCTGCAGGAAGGAGATGAAGAGCGAAAAATGGCATTTTGTTTCGAAATGATAGAAAGAGCAAATAACGATAGGATTTTTTAAAGAAATATTTGTTTTACCGATAAATGTACATTCCTCCTCAACAATAAACCAAGAAAATGAACGTCGCCTTGTTCATACTCGGATACCAAATCCCCAAAAAACAAATGTATTCGTGGGAATTATCGGACACCATATCATTGGACCCTTTTTTATGGACTATAACCTGACAGCAGAAACCAATTTGGACTTATTTCAAAATCAAATTGGACCCGCCTTGGAAGAAGTTGTTCGGGAAGATCAAACGATCTATCTGGTACCAAATGGATGGTTGCCCCGCCCATTATGCCCGGATAGTTAAAGAGTACCTGAAAAATGCTTTTAACGGCAATATTATTGGTCCACGGTACCGTATACTTTGGCCAGCCAGGTCACCTGATCTTTCACCGAATGACTTTTTTCTGTGGGGTAACTTAAAAAGTGTCATTTATAAAAGTGTAAAATTTGAGAATTTAAACCAGCTACAGAACGCAATTTCGTTAGAATATAATAAAATTTCGCAATATCAACTTAGCAACGTTAAAAATGAATTTTATGATCGGTTGGGATATTGTTTAGCTGTTAATAGGGGGTTGTTTGAACATTTGATTAGGTAATGTTTTTATGTAATTTTCTTTTTTTTTAAGTTATTGTATTTTATTTTATTTTATTTTTCCACACCTAGTAAAATATTAAGAGTTCAGTTCTCTCTCTTTTCGGATCTATTTTCAACCTTCTGAGTTAAACATTTACAATTTTTTATTAAGATGGCTTTGGACTCGAATTTACTAACAATATGTTTAATACTTGAAATGGACCAGATAGAGATTCTATAATGATAAAATTATTTTTTAATGATCGATAGTAATAATTGTTATTAGTTAAACTTAATTGTTACAGTAAATAAAAAGTTTGATAAAAAAATAATGTTAATGTGTCTTTTACTTTGAATGTAAGGATGATGAAATGGATGAAAAAAAAAAATTTCTTGTATTCGGCTGTACGTCAGATTTGACAAAGCCTAATAACAAATTGTTTGCTGGTGGCTGGTGTCTGTTTGGTTTTACCTGAAACTATTCCGTCCATAAATGGTATTTTTACAATTACATTTAATGAAATAATTCAAGATTCGCTTATTAATATTTTTTTAAACTTGGCACGAGGGTTTGTCAGATTGGTCTCTTCAAAAAGTTATCTTACATTTTTTCTGTAAAATGTACAGGAGAGCCAATAATTAACCCCCTTAAAATTTACATAGGATTTCCTATGTTCCGCTCGGCGACGCACCAGCCGATGTGTAATAGTATAGTCCCAGATAAAGCCGTAGTAATAAAGGTTAGTAATTTTAGTATTATCTCATCGTGTTTTTTATTTATTATTTAACCTTTCAGCTTCTCAATTTTATATCGATGGAATAGAGAGGTGGTCAAAAATGAAGGCGAAAGTAATGGGAAAGCCAGGAATTGCATTTAAGGATGTATTAAATGCCAGATTTAATATTTCGGATGATAGTCGTGTTTTGTTTATAGGAGATAAGTAAGTTACAAAAAACATTTAAAAAATTATTAATACAAGTTAACAATTTAATCATTTCGGTATAGAGTGTTATGGTAAAAATGACAAATAGTTTTGGTTAGTTTCGTCGGTGGTCATTTTTCTATAAAATTAGGCAATATAAAACTAGCATACTTGTTTATAGTGCCAGTTATAGTAATTCACGTTATAAGTCCGGTAGGTTACTTGTTACAGTACAAGTTATACATTATGGACGAGACGAGGCGACGCTAGAAGCCGAGTTAAGAATGTCTAAACAAGTAAATGTAACAAATACCAGCGGACGTGTATCTTAATGTATTTTATTTCATAGTGTAAGTCCGTTCTGTATCATTATTTGATTTCGAAAACCAAAAATCACATTATATTCTAAAAATCGCCTTTTTCCCTGTGGCAATTTATTGTGAATGTCATGTTGGCATATTTTTGAATGTCTAGTTTGATACAATAAAACAATGAAACAGGCCGGTAAGTGTGATACTGTCAGGACTTACCTACCGGATTCAAATTGATAATATAATCGAAGGTCTACGAAATAGTATGAAATAAAAAATATAACGTATTCGAGTAAATGACATACGTTAAAAAATATGATGATATTTCTCAATACTAGATTTTGATAAATAATCAGTTACTTTACCTTTTAATTTTTTTTTTATTTTAGTGCTGAAGTTGACATTAACTTTGGCGTGAAATGTGGTTTTAAAACCTACCTTGTATTATCTGGAGTAACATCCAAAAGTGATGTAGAGGAGTGGAAGTTTCCTGAAAATTCCAGACCAACGTATGTTTCGCAAACCGTAAATGATTTATATGAAAAAATTAAAGTTTTGTAAAATTAATTAAGGCAACAATTATAAACAATATGGGTATTTTGCTAAAAATTGGTGGAAGTTATATATTTAAGTGCCTAAAACTATATTTTTAAAATATAATAATAAAAAACGAAGAATTGTAGTTTTATTTCTTGTAGTATTATTTTTCGAGTGTACAGGGTGGCTCCTTTTTGACGGATTTTTAGGTTATGGGGAAAACTGCAAGAGATAGAGCAAATCTGATAGTACATTCTTAAGTGTCATTTCAAACCAACTACAACTGTAAAAACAGTTCGCAGGAAAAAATTCCCTACTGTCTCTGTATATACGAAATACGTAACTCCGTTTTAAGACAGTTAAAAAGCAGACAATCTGTTTTCCTTGCTGTTCACTATGACACTCTCTCCCCACCTGCGTTTCACCTGCCTTACAGGACTTGTCAATAGGGCTGTAACGGGTAAACAGGTGTTTAATGAACCACAGAGAAACCAAGCGTCTACTTAAAAGACAGATATCGTTGTCTTGCAGTAAAATATAAATATCTTACTTTTTATACCGTACTGAAAGAAAACCTTTCAGCATAGAAATTTTCCCTTTATTTTTAAATTGGGTTTTCCGATTATATACCAATATACCTATAGAGGCAGCCCTCACCCTCAGCTTGGTAGTGTCAAAAAGCGTGCAAGAGAGAGAAGAATTATAGTATAACCTTTCTCTCTTGCTATAATGTACTGATTGGTCGGTGGGAGACGTATACACCCAGTCAACTCCAAATACAATCGTTAGAAATATTGGAATCAGTGCCGGATTTATATTTTTTCCGAGTGTAGGCCACTGTATTTCCGCCGCCCCATGTTCCTTTCTAAAATAATAATTTTCCATGTGTAGTAAGAATGGAACTAAAGTTAATTAAAAGAATAAATTAGTCATTAAGAAAGGGCATTAAAAAAACAAAAATTACAATTTTTTACAGGACTTTTTAATAGCAAAATCATCTATAATATCATCACAGTTTATGGTGTTTATTATATCTGCTTTTATATAGAGAAGAGTCAAGGAATTCATTTTTTCTTTTGGATAATAAAGACCTTTGATAATTTTTACACGTTTTAAACAGGGAAAGCTTCTTTCCCCAGAACAATTTGTAGCCGGAGTGGAAAGTGCGATGCGGAGAGCTATATCTAAGTTAGGGTAAACATTAGCTAGAGATTGATTTCTCAAAAACGTTGAGAAACTGAGTAGTGAGTTTAAATTAGGCTTCTTGGCCCCGCTGTCATCCATCACTCACACATCAATATAGATAAAATAGGTACAAACAGTAAAAATCCCTAGGATTGACAATTTTCGATACGAAAGAATTTCTATGAGAATTTAACGTATTAGTATAAAAAATCATGAGACAACCGGTGAACTTGTTTGACATTTATTGTCTGAAATTAAGTGAGCTTCCTCTAAAATCTGCCGCCCCTAGGACGCTGCCGCCCCTAGGCCGCGGCCTATATGGCCTATTGACAAATCCAGGGCTGATTAGAATAGATTAATTATTCTTATTTTGTTTGTACACACGCATCCTGCAAACACAAACAATTTTTTTCACTTTTATAAAACTATTGACTTAAGTAATAAACAAGTATTATTCACACATAATACCCAAAATAAATCTTAGGAAAAAATAGTTTCAATTAATTTTTAAAATACTTGTTTAACTTACAAATATTAACATTGTAGATTTGTTAGGCAATAAAAAAAAACACGGTTTTCTATTATCAAATGAAGCACCTAACAGATTATTTACAATATGAATTAGGGGAAAGTGGAGATTTATTTTTTGTCAGCGTAGGAGAGGCAGTTCTGTTAGAAATGTCTACTTACACCATTGGGATCTTGAAAACCATAGGAGATACACAAACGGGTTAATTTAGGTTTCAATAACACTAACAGCTTGGACTACCATTGTCTTTGTTACTTAGTGCACTACGTTAGGTTTGTATATCTCTAACCTTTTTCACGTAATAAGAAAAAATTCAACGTGAAATATACATTGGGAAAACATTAAAAATAAAAACTAGTACTACTGAAAATTAGAACAACAAAGACACACATAAAACATACGGAAGAGGACAGTGGCGGCTGGCGAATCATGTTTGGTAATCCCCGATCGCGTATTGGCATTGTCTCCTATGGCATGTCGAATCACTGAAGAAAATGTTCCAACGATTTTCCCATAAAAGCCGACATTCTCTCCTGCGTGAGGAAACCACGTGCTGAATATTGAAGCGTTCAAATGCAGTAGCATTTTTTGGGAGAAATTTCCCCATTGTGTGGGGCAATATCTACTATAAAAACCAAATTTAAATTTTCTGTTTCCTTACTTTATTATATTATTGTAATACATAAAACCGTTAGTTTTGCATTATGTTTATTTTTATTTACGTTCACCGATAAGTGCCTCTTATTTTTGGTTAGTTCTGGATACTCAAAACTAACCAGAACCAGGGCGACGATTAGGGGGGACAGGGAGGCGGTTGCCCCCCACTTTTTGAAAAAAAGATATTTAAATTATGGTGCGAAATGAAGCTAGATTGGTACACATGCCCGGCGGGATGTTGTAGTGGCGAGGGAGACTCCGCCTTCGCAGCTACTGACTTAAAAATTGGTGGAGATGCTTACGAATTGATCACATGTATTACCAAGTTTGACTTTATTTTTGTATTGAATGCTATGAAGCACTTTTGTGAAATAACTTACACTTTTAACAAGTTTTTTACCGAAACACTTTTTGTGAAAGACATGACTTTGAGGGGCAAACAGTAAAACAATCCACACAACTAGGAGGAGAAGATGTTCATCCTGAATATGATTTACACCAAGCCTACTTTTTAAAAGCATTTTTCTACCCTCTGTTAGATACACTCAGTGAGAACATTAGGTCACGGTTAAAAAAACAGCTGGCTCTACTCTGCAATATGAAACTATTGCTGACGGTTTCGATGAAGAACAACTCAGTTTAAAACGACCGTATAAAAGAAGCATGATTTGTTGTGAGTTGAGTGTTTGATTTGGAAAATGATACTTTAGCCACAGAAATTAATGTATTTTCAAGAAAAAAGCATGATTCAGATCAAATTCTCTTGTGACAAATTTGGTTTCACAATTTAAGTCTGAAGATGTCCACAACCAGTATCTCTATTCCCTAATTTTTTCTAGCGCCTGCAACTGTTTTTGACTATCACTTTGTCCACTGCAACAGCAAGTGTATTAAAACCGATCAAAAACTATTTGAGGAATTCTACGCTTCAAGAACGTTTGTCACATTTAGCTATATTAGCAATTAAAAAAGATGCGGCTAAAACAATAAATTAGAAGAAGTAGAAATCTATGCCAGGCGGAAATCAAGACATTTGTTTTAAAGCAATTACACTTTTAGAAGACGTATTATGTTAAATTACATTACTATTTAATATTTTTGTTTACACTTAAACTAGCGTTTTTTTGTTTGTAACAGTTGTATTTTATTAATTAATTACATATGACAATTAAAATTGTACTTAGTTTTTCCTCGCATTTTGTAGTATAGGCCTGTAGCCGGCCAAATTGTTACATGAAACAATTTCTTACAATGCCATTTTTAGTTTTAAATTTTACCTTGCCCCCCACTTGTAACGTCCAATCGATACCACTGACCAGGACTATTTCTTATTTTTAGTTTTGGTAATTTTAAATAATAGTAAGCAGACCTAGTTCTTAGTTCTAGTTCTGTTAGTTTTGGTTAGTAAACATAACTAACGGGTTATTTCTCAGTGGTGGCTCTAGGATTGTTAATTTTTTTTATCTAAAAAGTGAGTCATGGGACCCACACTAAATATATACCAGAAGCTCAAGAAAAACATTTTGGTAAAGAAAATTTTTATTCTGGAATTTGCGAAAAAAGTTGACTTTTTGGGTGCCTTTAGGGAAAAATGAATTTTTAAAAGCAAATCCTCTGTTTTTTTCGTATATTAATAAAGCAAAAAATATGAAACATAATAAATAAACAAAAAAAGCTTTTGCAAAAAATGTAAATGTATGATAGATATCATTAACATGCTCTTGCGCAGTGCGGGTTTCTAAAAGACACAAATTAATACCTATGATGCAATGTTTTCGTTTCTTAACAGCCTTTATCTGAGTCTGAATGACTAAAGCATTTGACTGTGTAGATCACAGAGTACTGCTGAGCAAGGTTGAATTCTACGGATTTAGGGAAAAATCTTTGGAATGGTTCACTTCTTATCTCTGGGATCGTTATCAGTGTGTGTTCTTCAATAACAGTCAGTCTGAATATAGGAACATATCAACGGGAGTTCCGCAAGGATCAGTTTTAGGTCATCTGCTATTCTTAATTTATATCAATTGTGTTGCCAGATTTCACAAATCGAGTGAGTTTGCTGACGACACAACCATTTTATAGCACGGCCGTGATGCGGATGAATTGAAGCGGAGCATTGGGACAGATTTAATTAAGATTAAAGACTGGTGTCGCCAATTTTCTAACCCTCAATATATCTTAGACAAATAGTACAGTCTGTGGGAAAAAAAGGTGTTTGACCTCCGGATTTTTTTGTACAGTTTTAATTTTTATGAAAATTTGGAATTAAGTTGCTGTCACCCTCTAGATCAAAGTTTATATATGCTTAAAGTGTGCTTTTCATTTTTAGGGGGTAAAAACCACTCCTTATGCTAAAAATTTTTTAAAAACATAGAAATAGACATTATGTAAATTAAAATCATAGCTAAATATGTAGAATGAATATATTTTTATGTTCTAAGTAATATCTTACATTGTATTTGTAACGTTTTAACCTTAAAAATCACGTTTAATAACAAAATTACAAAAAAAATGTTTTTTTCATCTTAAAATTATTTAATGACGCTTATATTGTAGAAAAAAATATTTTAACAGTTTACGGTATAATAAATATTTTACTACAATAACTTAACCCTTAAATAACCACCCCTTATAAGATTTACTAAAAAATAGTTTTTGACAAATTAAAACAATTTAATGATACATAATTATAAAATAATAGTTCCGGAAATAATGCTAAAAAAAGGCAAAACCTCGTATTTTTTTGTCCTGCATCGATTGGCATAAAAATTTAAAATTAGGAGCTTCTAACCCTCTACTTTATTCAATTCTATTTTATAGTGATGTGCACTGTTTGTTTTTTAAGGGTGAAAACTACCCCTAATTATCAAAACTTCTAAAATAACATTTTAAACCTTAAGGTGGGTAAAAGTTGGTTTGGATTAGTTGAATAATGATTGTTTTATGCTTTGGAATACAATTTCGAAATAGTTCAACCCTTAAAAATCAACCCTTGCTAGAGCTTAAAGTAAAAAAAATATCCTAAAAAATGATTAATTTATCATAGTGATTTAATTTTAGAATGATGTTGCTTAAAATATGTACTAATTTTATTTTGCAACTTTTTGACCCTCATAAATCAACCCCTATTATAGTTTAATAAAAAAAGATTTTTTCCAAAAAACTGAATAGCTTAACAGATTTATTAATTAAAAATATTACTGCCTGAAATATTACCAATTTCATTTTTTGGCAAATTTTCAATCCTTAAAAACCACCCCTTACAATATTGCAATTTATATAAACCAATATAATAGATATTAATAAGAAAAAAAAAGAATTACATACTAAAATTATACCGGTAAAAGTATAAAGTATATAGAAAATTTAACATCAACATTTTTTGACTAATGAAATACAAGCATTTTTTAACGTTGCCATGGTAACCTATGTATAAAGTGGAAACGATGTGTTTGGTTAGAAAAAAATTAATTACTAAAATTTCTGCAAAATCTTTTTACCTAACTCGTGGTGTGCGGATGGCTGCTATTCCCATACCGTCGTCAACGTTGGTAACAAATTCATTTGTGTATAATGGTGAAAAAATATTTAACCACCTTCCAGCGCCCATTAGGAAAATATCCTCTGAAAAAAGATTTAAGAGAGAAGTGAAAGCTGTTCTATTAACCAAGGCCTACTATTCTCAGACGGAATTTTTGAACGATAGTTTTGTGTGAGGCTTGTTACATTTTTTCTATGACTAAGCTATGTTGTTTTTATTATGTTTGGTCTATTTTAATTCTTGACATGACCCTTTTTCTTCTCTTTTTTTTTCTCAAGGTGTGTGTTGCTTTATTATATCTGTTTAGTCTGTTTTCAGCTTTTTAAATAAACTTTATGTGGCGAAAAGGAAGGAAATGTTGTAAAAGGGCTCCTTTTTTCCTTTTTTTATATTGTATTTTAATGTATTTTTTACAATTTAAATATTTAGTTTTAGGATGCTTTCTCTATGAAAACTATTGTTATTAGACAATACAGCCATTTTAAGTTTAAGTTAAAGTATGTCCTTTTTTTTTGGTATGATGGTCTTACAAACTGGTGTATTGGCCACGAAAGTTTATAGTGCATAATTAAATATTTCTATTAGGGTCATAAAAAGACTAAAGGTCAAAGTTTATTTTATTACAAACATATGTTTGTGTACAATGTATATTTAAGTATGCCCTTAAAAATGTTTTTAAACACACACTTGTACAGTGACAGCCATTAAATCTTGGGCAAAAAATTTGTCAAATTTTGACTTTTCTGCCTAAACTCATTTTCCCTATTTATTTTTTTAACTAATAAGCCCCAAACATTATCCTTAACATTTAAATCCGGACTACGTGCGGGCCATGGTAAGTTCCTGATACGCTGCTCTTCCATCCATTTATCGACTTGCCGGGCCGTATGAACGACACTTATCTTGCTGAAAGATAAAATTTCTGTCCGGAAATCGATCCAGTATGGAAGGAAGCATTATATTCTGTAGTAGATCTATATATACCTCTGCATTGAACCTTCCTTCGTTAAAATAACATACACCAAGTCCTTGTGCACTCAGCCACCCCAAAACATTTACCGAAAATCGCCCACTAGTTCTGTCCTTTTGGGTATATTTTTAATCAAATCGTTTCCTTAAGGCCTGTATACCTTAAGTATCCCATTGTAGCACGACTAAAACACTTTTTCATCGGTGAATATTATATTTTTCCAAAAAATGGGAGGTTCCAAGTAAAATTGTAGAGCAAATTCAATGCGTTGTTTTTTATTTATCTTTATTAAAAACTGTTTTAAGGCTGAATAGTACTTTTTGGGATGTTAATCTCTTCCGCCACATCCCTTTCTTGCCAACCTCTCTGCTTAATATGATGAATAATTAAACTTTTTGATTCACAATTAAGTTTGGCATTTTAAAAAATATTTTTAGACACTGACAACGGACACCTGTTTCTTTATTAGGTTTTTTAATAAGTATTTATATTTAGTAGAAGGTGGCTTAAGCCTATTTTACGAAAGGGAAAAAGAATTGCCCAAGATTTAATGGCCGTTACTGTACCTCTTTGCCATAAAGTATGTTTTAGTTACATTAAATTCCATATTTTATGAAATTAATTAATTTTTCTAAATAAATCACTTGTACCACTTTGCATCTAACCCACTAATTTTAATGTTTTAGATCAACAATATTACAAAAAATTTTCTTTAGTCAACATGTGTAAAATCTCTATCTTCCCGTATTTTTAAATATTGACACTTCATTACTTGGCCATGGCCATTAACCAAACACATTCATTTTACGTATCTTATACAGAGTCACACCAAAGCAAACGGTGTAAAGTGTAGTATACACAATGTGTCCCTTACAACAAATTAACGAACTTTCAAAAGATGCAACGGAAAAGTTAGTTAACTCAATTGATTATGTGTTTTTTGATATAGATGGTAAGAGATCCAATATTTAACTACTATTTTGTCCACATTACGTTTAATTTTGAAAACAAGTGTGTTTTAAGAAACATGGGCCATCGTTTAGTTTGAGATATCTTGGCCAAAATAAGACAAAAGTGTTATATATAAACATATCTCTAAAACGGCTGAATTTTTAAGATACAGAGTTTCAAGGAAAAATTTTCAGAATAGGCATTTTTCCTTTATTTAATAACGCTAACCTTAATCCATTTTTTGTGATTATGCCTCTTTTTACTATTATAGACTGTGGAGTAGTTTTCGGGCACTGTTATTCTTTTTTTTACTATTATTTTGCCAAAACTTTTTTATTCAAATTTCACTAATCACACATTCATAGTCATTTGTTGTTGGAACCTTCTAGTTTTTGAGTTGTGATGCCCCACTTTGACCTAAACTCAAAACTGCACAAACTCCTAACATTCCTTCTTTTTAAAACTGGTTACAACCAAAATTAAACATTTTATGGCAAAAAAACTTATTATTTTATAGGACAAATTTATTTTCATGTTTTTTTAGTACATAATTTTGGAAAAAAAAAACACCTCCAAAAAAATTGTCTTTTTAATTTAAAAAAAAAACAAAAAACGCGCGAAACAAATTGAAAGTCCCTCATCAAATTTTGGCGACATACTGCGTTGAAAATTGTTAGACAGTTAACATACCGGTTTATTTTGGCGAAAACGGTAACGTAGGGGAAGGTGTTATGACGTCAGTATCAACGTCATTACTTTGTACCCAGTATCTACCGCTATCGCCACTGGTCAGGGGCGTTAATAATGGTTATGTCAAGTGTCTAATTAAAATAATGGAAGATTCGCGGCTTTTCTATTGTTTTGGTTCTTGTGATGTTTTTTTGCTAGGGTTAAACAACTATTTGGAGTGCAGATTTTTCGATTAATTACTTAATTCCCAAATGGATGAATTAGTGCAATTATATTTAAATCATAAAAGAAAAGATTTACTTGTTAGAGATCGAACGCTGTAAGAACAACACCGATACGTCACGGTCTTATATGGCAAACCCTTATAAAGCGTGACGTATCGGTGTTATTCTAACAGCGTTCGATCTCTACCGTTGACTTGGAAACAGCTAATATCTTATTAAATGGAAAATTTGGTTTATATATTATTTTTTCGTTTTATTTCTTAACTTTCCAATGACCTTACATTTGGATTTAAACTTAGTGCATTAAACGATTAGTATGTTAGTTGGCATACGCGTGATATACGTAAACCGTTTCGTTTTTGCGAGGATAGGCTGGTTAAGCAGGGTTAGAATGGTGGGGGAAAGAATTGCTATCAACCAGTAGGTAAAAACGGTATGTTGCGAAAAAATGCTTCCTATTTATCAAATTTAAATTATTTTTAACATTTAATTAAAGAAAAAAAAAGGAAAAAAGATGTTATCCAAGTAGGAGCATTATTTCAATATTATTTTTGCGGTATATAATACATCTTCAAGGTTACTCTAATTATACTATGTTTTAGATAATTTTTTTCGCTAGTTCAAATTGGCAAATACAGAAACGCATGTTAATTAAAACTTTATTGCAACGCCATTCAATTTTATAAAGAAAGCGCATTCAATTCTTTTGCGCGTTCTTTGGTACTAACCTCTGTCCTAAAAAATCCCTAGACAACTTTATAGAATATATTTTTTGTTGACTTTTTAACAGCAGGGCCATATTTGGACGGTGGCGAGATGGGCGCCCGCCAAGAGCGCAGCTACCTGGGGACGCAAAATCATCTATGTTTTTTTTTCATCAGTTGTCACTACCGTAATTTTATTATTACTTTTTTTTTATTGACACAATTAATCAAATGAATAAATTACAACAGAACAATTTGGTAACAAATGTTTAACTTAGATACCTAATTTAAATATTTTTAATATATAATATATAATATATAATATAATTAATAAAAATTTATCTCAAAAATTGTTAAGTTTATTAAATAACTTTATGGGGCGCAAAATCGGCTATGATTTTTTTTCCATCAGTTGTCAGTACCGTAGTTTTATTATTAATATTTTTTATTGACACAATTAATCAAATAAATAAATTACAACAGAACCATTTTGTAATAAATGTTCAACTTAGATACCTAATTTAAATATTTTTAATATATTTATTATATATAGAAGAGGTGAACACTTGGAATACTTTGTTTGTAAAAATTACTATTGTCTTTAATATTAAATGTTACTTTTTTCTTACCAAGCAAGTTTAAAATTGAAATTTATCTCAAAAATTGTTAAGTTTATTGAAACACTTTATGAGTACCATTTTAAAATGGAACTACCCAAGAAAAAATTATCAAGTACCGAATTATCAATAATATTTATACCAAAGGAATTATGACTAAATATTGGTAAAAATTAAAGAATTAAATTGCTCAAAGCTACGCCACTGGTCCATAATAGTAACAAAATTTTATCATCAGTATGTACTTGAGTCAACTAACTCAATATTGACTAATCTTATAAATCTTATTACAGAAACCGCAAATGTTGCTTTAAAAAATTAAAACACATAATAAAAAGTACAATATGCACTATTATGCAACCGAGAACCGACACTGGGTCCACCAAGTTTAACACCAGAACCATTGGTCTGTTAATGTGTGGTGCGGCATACTTAACAACAGAATTATAGAGACGACAGTAAAAGGCACAACCCGGCATTGAAGTGATTGGTCGAGATATATCGAGTCCTGATTGGCGCAGCCAAGTTCAAGTTATTGGCGCGTTATTTGACGTTTTTTGGTTATGTTATGTTTTCTTTCTTTTCACATTGACAACAAACCTTAGACCTTAGACAAGGAAAGAGCCTTAGACCAACAAACGAACAAACATATTTTTGTTTTGCTGTTTGAAACTTTTGAAAGAGATTATTTTACAAACCTGTTCGTCAGAACATATTGTTTAAATAGTAAAGACGTTGTTTTAGTAAGAAATCATGGATTCATCCTTATGTGTTGCATCCTCTTCAACAAAGTCGTCTGAAGAAAATTCATCAGAAGAGTGTCATATCTGCAGCAAAAGATTTAAAAATGTGGGATTAAGGAATCGTCATATCACAAGATTCCATAAAATAGAGGTGTTGAATCCCAAAATAAGTTATATTATTTGTCCATTATGTGAGGAAGAAACTGATTGTAAAAGTCATGAGGGATTACGAAAACATCTTGCAGGAAATCACCAGATGAGTATTGAGTTAATGACTTTTGAATTTTCTAGCAAACAAGAATACGATACATGGAAAGATGCAGAAAAAATTGAGACAAATTTTGCAATGCACAGATCAATTCAGAAAAAGGAATTTAAGATACTGTATTATGATTGTAACAGAAGTAACCACAAAGGTAAGTGCAATACTTGTTAGGCCAGTTTTTAGGTACCTACCTATGAAAGTAAATACCCTCTTCAATAGCTATTTTAAAATATATACTGGTGTATATTAACACCCTTTATATACTCATCTATTATATATAAATATATCTTCAGGATACAAGCCCAACTATAAAACAAGGACGGAGAAATCTGGTGGGACAATTAAAATTAAAGGAGTGTGTCCCTCCAGGCTGATTTGCAAATTATACATTGATGGGCAAGTTTCAGTAAGTTATTGGAAAACACACGCTGGACATGAACAAGAATTAAGAAGCAAACATCTCTCGAAGTCAGAGAAAAAAATGGTGAAAGAAAAGCTGCAGTCTGGAGTGCCACCAAACAGAATTTTGGAGGATTCACGAAAGTTGGAAGCACCAAAACTGGAAAGATTGGCTGTCTTAACAAGTCAAGACATTACAAATTTGTCACGAAAATATAACATTCAGAAGAAACGAGATCAGAATGATATGATAGCAATGTCAAATGCAAATAACTATCAAGACCGAATTATAACAAAAGCCCACAAAAAGGCAGTATTATTTAAGAACCAAGTGGATGTGAAGGCGGATTCTCAAGTATACGGACAATTTAAGGTTACATCATTCAGAGATCCAAACAAATTATATAATGTAAATGCAAAGCAAGTATGTGAAAATGAATGTAAGACACTGTATTGCAGAGTATGCAAAATTTGCATTCATCGCTACCAGTGTGAGTGTGCCGAATATGTGGTGAGGAATACCTTGTGTAAGCATGTGCACTTGGTAAGAATGTATGAGGAGCGAATGGGTACTAACTCTGTTTTAGATAAAGCTGCCAAGTCTTTGGAAGAAATTTCAAATATCAAAACACAGCATGAACAGGAAATTAATGAGCTTATCAGAGAGAAGGTAGAAGAGACAAATCATGCAAAGGATGGGGTTCAGGCACAAAGCAAACGAAGCCTTCAATGGGAAAACTTACAAAACTTTGTAGAAGGACTAGATGACGAGAATTTTACTGAGTTTATGAAGGACATCCAAGGAACTGTGCGTAAATTTCAAGAGAAGATAAATAAAACTACACAGAAGCGAAAAATGGAGAAACAGGAGTATTTTCCTTCCAAAAAAACCCAAAAGTGAAAATATAAAACTATCCAGCAATGTTTATAATCCTATATAATCCCACAATATACCTATTTTATTATTTGTATCTTGGTGTTATATCTGTATTGAATTTTTATTTTAGCTTTATTAGGATTAGTTTATTCGTAAAAATTTGAAAATTGCTTAAAATAATTTATAAATTAAATAAAAAATTAACTAAATATGGGACATTAACATATTTAAGATTATTATAAGTTTATTTTTGTTAAATATATCCATGGTAGAATTATTTGTGACAATATTTATATATAATATATAAGTTAATCTTTTTGAATACTGCCTATAATATTAACCAAGATATGTTTTAAATTTTGAGAACGGGATGTACTGGGTCCTAGGCGAGGTTTAGAGGGGTTTTACCTCGCCATTGCACCAAATGGACGCCCCTCCTTTGATTTCCCGAATTTTTAATAAAGCCAAGTATTTTTTAACCTCAGTATCTGGTGTTTTATTTGGGTTTACGACTGATGCCATTCCCCCCGTCACACATGAGTGTCAAATTTTATTCAGTATTTAGTGAATATATTCACCCATTTTAAAAATAAACATTTATAAATAGGTATGATGTTTGGTGATGGAATGGAAAAAGTCTGCCTTTTAAAAATTATTTTTTTCTTTTGACATACCTATAATTATCAAAAAATTTGGTTCTGTCAATAATGACATTAAAATCTAAGACAAACATTTTTTATTTCATCCCAACATTTTTCATGCAATAAAAATAATATAAATATATAATAATTAAATACAAATAATAATGCAACATAAATAATAATTAAATACACATTATCACAATTAGAATTCTGGATATAGGTATACCTACATTTTTATTCGGATTCTCTACAAGTCTACATAACATTTAGCCCTAAATTATTAAATTATATTTTACTTTCATTGATTTCAATTCCAATTATGGTACATTACACTTTTAAATGAAAAAAAATAGACATATATATTAATTTTTTTTATTTTTAAACATTCAGTAGAATTAAATTACAATATAAAAAAAATATCTTTATTCTACAATTCAAAATATCTTAATTTTTACCAACATAAAGCCCGCCAAAATTTGAATTAGGACCCGCCCAGCGGCCAATCACCGCAACGCCGGGTTGTGCTTTTTACTGTAGTCTGAATTATAGGGCCATATTTTTTTAATGAAACTGTGAACGGACCTACTTATTTATTTTTTTTGCAACAAGAGTTGCTAAGACTATTGACAGAAGTAGACTTTGATGAACGTCAAAATATGTACTCCCCCCCACTTTTATCGTGAAACGAGAGAATATTTGGATCAGCATTATACTCAAAAGGTCTTGTGATCTTACCCCGTTAGATTTTTTTCCTGTGGGGTTATGTAAAAAACAGAGTATATGTCACACCCCCTACGAAAAGGTAGGACATGGAGCACAGAATTAGGAATGAATGTCAAACAATAACACCTGGCATGTTATCTAATGTCCGTGAAAATATCATTAGAATGGTTGACATATGTTTTGATCAAGAAGGACATCTATTCGAACATTTATTAAGGAGAAGAAACTGATTTTTTGGGGGTCTCAGTTGCAAAATATTGTGTTGGTGAAGTTTTACTAGAAATATAAATATTAATATGTGTTGAGTTAGTTTTATCTACAGATTTTTACTTATACCGCAAAGTATCCATCATCTATTGTTTAATTATAAGATTTAGTTAATTAATTTAATAATAACACTAATTGTTTTTAAGTAATTAGGTTTATGGTTTTATTGTTTAAAATACCATGTTATAATGTTTGCAATAAGATATTTCGTTTATGTTATGTTTTATTATGTTATATATAGCTTTGGAGCGATCTCAAGCACTTAAAAATTATAAAAAACATTACAGCCTCAGAAACCTTTTAAATTTATAAAAACATTATTTTAACACAAAGCTAAAGATAGTTGGTCAATTTTTTTTGTCTTAATTCACCAACTAACCCATTTGCCATATGGAAAAGAATTAACTCTACTAAATCATCAGGTATCAATAATAATACTGTAACTGCTATATCCAATGATATGGCCCAACAATTACTTAAAAATATCGCTCCTGACTAGACGTTTTGTAATTTGTAATGATGTTAATTCCCAGCATCCCCTATACAATACCATTTCATTAAGAGAATTGGATATAAACATTAAAAACACGGGAGATACTTCTCCAGGTTTGGATGGCATAACATACTTAATAATAGGGCATTTACCTGAAAATGCAAAAATAATTCTATGCAAAGCATTTAATAAAATTACTCTAAATGGGAATGACTGTGATATACTAAAGAGTGTAGTTGTAGTACCGATTAATAAACCAAATAAAATTAATGAATTTAGGCCTATATCTTTAATGTTATGTCTTCTAAAAACACTAGAACTAGACGCCTTTTTTGAAATATCGCAATTACAAAAGGATATTGTTATCTATGACAAACTACCCTTTTTATGGATACATAAAAACATTTTATGTAACACAACAGTAGTATATCCGCAGTACACTGAATGTATTCAACTAAATAACAATATAGTCAAGGATATTTCACAAAGTTGTTCTAATTATACGATATATACTGATGGATCTAAAACACCAGATGGGGTTGGTTGCGCTTATTATGCAACCATGGATAATGTTTCTAAATGCTTTAAACTCCATGATAATGCTAGTATTTTTACAGACGAGATGTATGCTATACTGCAGGCACTGGAGTACATTTCCCAACATGGGAGGGCAGATAAATATATTATCCTTTCAGATTTAATGTTGTCTCTTAAGGCAATTAGTAATCATAAAAATATATATCGCAATCCATTGGTTTTTGAAAATCGATGATATGGACCACTGGTGCTTTGAATGTGAACAGAATAAGAATGCTTCCAACTTTTTATTAACTGAGTTAGCTAAATATAAATTACTACCGATAAATTTTCAATCATTAGTCTATATAATACGAGAAGACAAAAGAGTTTATAATGCATTTATTTGTTTTGTGAAAATGTGTGTGAGAAAGCTGTAGGGACTCGTAAACCCAACTCTATCCTTATTTGTAATTCCTTTATCCTGATCGATTATCCTCTGTTTGTGTTAATTATCAAAATCGCCTAGATAGACCATTATGGCATAAAGCGAGTGCCCTTGTCATGCATGTTTTTGATTCTTCGCAAGCAGCTCCCAATTTGTGACTTAATTCGAAGTGTATGTCTGTATAAATCCTTATTATATATTGTAAATGGTTTTAAGGTATAATAATTCATGTATACGAATATTTATCGTATAGATTTTTAAACAGATACCAATTAAAAAATTAATTGGTTATAAAAACTTAAATATAATACGTTAAATGTAGTGCTGAATGCTTCACATTCGCACAGGATATGGTGCGAATGTGAAGCATTCCATTGATGTCAAATAAAGGTACAAATAAATGACTTATTGAAAAAAATGACAAAATATGTTTTTTCCTGTTAAAGTTAGCTCTTGAGATTTTGGAACTATGCATTAAGGGGTTTTCCCTGTCTCACTAGCTCATCTGCTTTCTATTGCCGAATGTCCTGGTACCCACAGAAGAGTTACCCTATTGCGTTCTTTTAGGACTTTCAGTTTTTTTTTTGGCATTCCCATGACAGCTTCGACGTTACCTTCGGGTTTACTAGTGCCCCTAGTGGCGCCTGGCTGTCTGTTATTATGTAGATCTACTTGTTTTTATAAGCCCTCCTGTTGTTTTTTTTGCACAGTGCAGTAAAGCAAATATTTCCGTTTGAAATACAGAACTGTGTGTTTCTAGTGAAATGGAGAATTGTGAGTTATGTGTCTTAAAACTAAGGTAGTTTTGTAGCTTTGCTTATGAAACATTTTTGTCTTAGCTCCCTTTATGCGTTACATTACTTTTTTAAACACTTTGTATGATTAACCAATAAAAAACATTTTAGAAAAATATATCTTGTAGGGGTTTTAGTCCATAATAGAACGCCAATTCCAGGAGGAATGGAATGCATTGCCAAGCTACGGAACCTTGGCAAAAAAATTGGTTTTGTTACCAACAATTCTATTTATCCTGTAAGCATTCTACATGAAAACCTAAAGCCTTTTGGAGCAACAGAAGATGAAATTGTAACTCTAAATGATTCAACGCTGGTTTATCTTAAAAAAATTGGTTTTAAAAAAGATATTTTTGTAATAAGCAGTTCTTTGACAAAGAAACTTCTTAAGGAAGCGGGATATAATATTATAGAATATAAAGTAAGTATTTAAACAATAAAACTTTTAATACGGTATATTTTTTTACCTATCTTATAGATAAGGAGTAGTCCTAACTAAGACACGTGCTTGTTATATTGCATAAGGTAGATGAAATTTGTTTCGTTTTGTTTGTTAAGATTAGAACTAAAAGTATTTGAAGTTATAATTTGCTGATTTTCATTTAAGAATAAGGCCTGAACAAAATTGTCCAAGAGCTGGCGACAATTTTGAGTAGGTTCTTGAAGCACTAACACACCCCTAAATAAGGAAGTCGAGATCTGGCTGAAGTTTAACGGTCCCCTACCAACCCTTAAATTTTTTAAAAGGGATTTTTTTATTAAAAAATTTTTTTGAGGTATTTTGAAATTTTTATACTTTTGATATAATAATAATATTAATAATAATAATAATAATAGTCCACAACTAGCACAAACTAAATACCTACCACGACACAACAAAGTAGCTACTATCCTGTACCAAGAAATCCTGAAATCCTTAAAAATTCCGCCAGAAAATGAAGAACCGTACTACAAGTACAACCCACCACCAGTTGTAGAAAATGATGCGTATAGAATATATTGGGATAAAGGTATAATAACTGACGTGACCATATAACATAACCGACCGGACATAATAGTTGTAAATAAGAACGCCAAAACAGTACTTCTAATTGATGTATCTATTCCCAGCAACAACAACATACACACGAAACACAATGAGAAGATCGAAAAATGGGCGCCCGCCAAGGGCGCACGTACCTGGGGGGCGCAAAATCAGTTGCCAGTACCGTAGTCATATTGTTATAATATTGTTAGTTTTTATTGACAAAATTAATCAGATAAATACATTACAACAGAACAATTTTATAACAAATATTTTCAACTTAGATACTTAATTAATTCTTCGACTGAAAAATGTATGCATTATTAATAAAACTATTAATTTACCCTGATACCTACAGCAAAATGAAACTCTTTGTTTTTTTTTAATATTTAAGCTGGGGATAAATTGGTATTTTATAAATTAGGGGCAGAACTAGTTCTTTTTGCCGACACAGTATCTGGGGCTATAAAACTTTTGAACCATATTAACTACAAATTTGTCTGCTTGCTAGAGATATTCTGATGTTTTAAGAAGTTTGACTGCAAAACAAGTTGCTACAAGGAAAATCAACCACTCTTGACGCTGCATCAGTTGCTTTTTCATAACAAGGAATTAAGAAAAAACATGGAAAGCCAAAGCTACATGTGATTCTTTGAAAATTATGTTATTTTCCTGGTAAGAGATTTTGAAAGAATGGCTGGAGATAAAAAACACATTCTTTGAGCGCCAAAAATCATTTAAGAGAGACTATTTCGTTGTGTTTTAAAAGGATTAAAAGTAAATGAACAAGAGGAAGACCATTGGGGTTTATCTGTTTAATTTTTTATCCAGAAAGTCTTTAAAGTATTCTGATTCTCTTTTGAAATGTGTTCAGCTGATCTTGGTGGATGTCTGCCAAAGAATAGATATTGTAGAGGTTGTGAACAAAGTAGTTACTTTCAATCACGCAAAGGAGCAATAAAGGACATCAATTTAAAGGGTGTGTGGATTGTGGAATTTGATGTCCCCAAACGTTATTTCTAATTATTCTTTAAAATTGCAATTCGTTTAGGATATTTTTTTTCCATTTGTTTATAAAGTAGGCACCCATTTTATTCACGTAATTGTAACAGTTTGAAATAAAAAATCTAATACGCTTCATTACAGAATAATTTTTACTTGTTATTTGATGCCCTCAAATTCTAAAAATTTGTTAAATGGTAAAACACAAGTTTTTAATCAAATATTTCTTTGTATATTATTTTATTTATTAAAGTATAAATGTTACGTTTTAGTAGGCCTCTATGCACAGTATTTAGTATAGTTAATTTGCATTCGATCTTTTAAGTCAGATACAAACAGTTTTTTTATGTAAATCTGTCTCTTTCAAATAGTAGGCTAACTTTTTCAAATAAAGAAAATATATATTATGACAAATTCCACCAAAAAACCTATTTTAAAAAAAAGAAATTCTCGGATCAAAAATTTTAAATCCCTTGTTCATTGATTGGGGGTATTCCATACTCCCCCAAATCCCCCGGTGTGTGGGGCGCAAATGTTAGGCCCCGCCAAGGGCGGCCTTAAAAAGATACGGCCTGCTTACATGGTACCTATTCAGTACAAAGAAGATCTTCAGCTATACTTCAAGTCCAAAATTTCTGTCAATAGCATGCTCGCTTTTAGAGTGCCCCGGGTTGTGTAGGGTCAGGGCAATTAATTCCCAGTGGCGTTACTTTAGAAAAATAAATGATAAAATTGTCAAAACATGAAAATTTTTTACAAGAAAAAGTTTTTTTCTCACATTTTCATCAACCCTTTAAAGGGGGTAACAAGTCTATATTATTTTGGTATTATTCGGATTAATAAAAAAGGGAAAATATTTTGCTTAATTTTGCACCACCCTATTTTGAGGCCATAGAACCCCAATTTGAGTTTTTTGTCGATTTTTTAACGTTTTTCCAAAAAAAAAACATTTTTTACTTTAATTTTACCTTCTAATTTTATTTCTACATGAAAAATAATAAAATTTTAGTCTTAACATAAAATAAAAAGATGTAAACAGAACGATAGACAATCCAAGTTACACAGACTTGCCAATTCACCACCGATCTTGCAATCTTAATTTAAATACGATATTCACACGCATTGCTTCATTAAAAATATCCACTATATAAGGAACACAAAAGCTCTGAGATCACCCAGCGTGTAGAATCCAATAACTATTTCGGGTCTTCGTGATCCATATTTGGGGATTTCCTATCGAGAGTATTTTTGATCAAACATTAGTCGAGCGAAGCAAGGTTCGTATACCTTATAAAAATGTCCTGGTAACAGGTCAACTTTTTTTAAAAAATTTCGATTTTAAATTTCGGATATAAACGTTTTACCTATTTTTTATTGAAAATTAAGGGGTTTTCCTTACTTTTTAAGTGTTTTTTTTTTTAATATTAACATATTATGAGTTTTTCAAATATGTTTTCGTGCAAATGACAGAATTTAAAGGAATATGTAGTAAAATGGAATTAAACAATGCAATTATTTTTATTTTTTAAATATTTCATAAGAGGCAAAAAACAGCCTCTGATTCATGTTTAACAATCGAAAAGTAAAAAGTGTGCAATAAATAGAGAAAAAATCGTATTTTCCAGTATCCGCATAATTACTAATATTGATTTTTTTGCCTTTTAAAACTGAATACCGTACGCGAATTAACTTTTGTTAAAGCTGCAGCATCCAAAGTGGTTAGTTCTGGATTTCGTTCCCGAATCCCATGGTAAACATTTTTAACCATTATTCGTTCTTTTAACGTTAACTGAGTTTTTTTTTATAGGCGGATAACTAGTTAAAGTTTGGTTAATATTCATAGTTTACAGAATTAAAAGCACTTAACAACACTAAATCTTTATATACAATTATATACAATAAATAAGATAAACTATTTAAAATTGGCAAAACAATATCTATATACTACAATTATTAGAAATTTATAATATTTAAAATAATTCTGTATAGCAATTAAAATTTAACCTTACAAAATCTGTCCGTAATCAATAATAACTAAATAAAATCATTGAACATCACAAAACCCTGTCGATCGCTTATTTTCAAACCCTTCAAGTTTAAAATAAGGGAAGTGTGTTGCCACTTTTATTGTCTTCCCGATAACAATGATTTCAATACATATTGGCGTGCTATTTTGTGCGATGGCTGGCTGGTGATTTATTCTTGCGAATTATGACAACGTGGCGATGAAACTTTTGGCCGGTTCACTATTATTTTAGCGGAAGTATGATCATAGGCTTAAAAATCATTTACTAATGTTAGATTTTTATTCAGCCGCTTCGTCGTTGGGTGGCCGGTATTAAATGAGTTTACTGAAGAAATTTTGGACTTTAGGTATACATAATAAAATAAAAAAAATTAAACGGACATCAAGAAAAGTTGTCGTAGTGCTTTACATCGTTGAATTAGATATCAATGGTTCGGTAACCAGAACAAAACGGCGCTGCGGAACTTATTAACTCAAGATCTTCTACGTCATTCAAAATTAAAGAAATAGAAAACGTAAGCTAGATCTATTTTAGGATACCGCACTTGGGCCAAAATTAAGACACCTGTCACTTTTCAAATATCACCTGTAATATATAAAAAACCACGTGTTCTGGGAATTATGTGTTGCGCGTAGGATATTTAATCTAAGACCAAAAATTGATGTGCGCGTGCGCTCTTCATTCGGCTCAAGCCCTTCGGAAGCTATCGATTAAAATCTAAATTAAATCCTAATGGTAAGAAATTGAGGCTCGGTTTATTTATTTATTTTTTTAATTTAAAGTAACGTTATGTCTACCGAATGTTTAAAAGCCCAGTTTAAGGTCCAGCCGAGATACACAACCCAGCTGGAAGGTTGGGGCCTTAATATTGGAACTAAAGGGAAAAAACTAGGTAGAAAGATCAAGGGAACTATATCGGTCGTTTCGCCAATCAACCCAAGCTCATAAAAATTTATAATGCAGCAAAAGCCCATGCAAAAGTGTATATTTCAGGGAAACCCAAGGGCCCGATTCTGTAAAAAATTTTTTTGACTTTCCCTTTTTCCTATCTCTTTCAAAATGAAAAACCCCGGAGTTCCCCAGGGCAAAAAAAAGACGTGTGACCCCTTTTTGACATTCTTTTTCCCTTATATTTTTACAGAATCCCAGCCCAAGTGACTTAAAAATTAAATAAAATGCCTTATTTTTTTAAACATTAATTTTGCTACTAAAATTACATTGTTGCACTATTATAGAACATTTAATTTCTACTTACCATACTAAACCTAAAATAACAATGATTAATCTATATGTAAACTTATAAAATAGGGTATCTTACCACAAATTCAACAGCTAATTTACTATGTGGTTTTAGTTTATTACCTAAAAATGCAATTTTGTCGTCAAATTTTATCTCTTGCTTCAATAAATCGCTTGGTAGTTAATATTCTTTTTTGTTTATAAAAGTTTTATAGTTGATTCATTGTTAACATATTCAATAATTTCAATATTAATAGAAAACATGTAATAGTTAGATTTCGAACCATTTATAAAAAGGTATATTGATGAACCTTTTTCGCAAGTTAACATTATAATAATGTAACTATAAAAGTTCTTTTTAGAATTATCTTTTAAATAATTTTTATTTAAAGCTTTTTTACTAAATTATAGGAATGAGTTAAATTACATTCGAATTTGTCAAGAGGACATCTTGAAAATAATACTGACTAGACTTAGTTTATGCAGTAATACAAGCTTTCCTTAACTTTCCAATAATACTTAGAATCTCGTTTTTGATGGAAGTTATTACCAACTTGCTTGCTAGCCATTAACAATCTTAATGTGTCCACAAGCTCATTTCGATCATCCCAGTAAAAGTAATCAGTTTTATTATTAATAAATGTCTTTTAACGGGGTAGAGGCCTGAAACCAGACTGCTATCGATTGGTAACCCATAACTCTGAGGCTGTGTTCTTGTAATTCGTAACTCCTTATTGCGTTCTCTTTGTTTTTTTTTAATTTTTCTCTTTTATACGTTTGAGTAATGGTTTGATTGTTAGCATATATTATATTGAAGTTTCTTCTGCTAGCATTCTTTAGCAGAATAATTGTTGAAAATGTTTGCTCATCTAGCCTATTAATCCAACGGATACGGGGTATCAGTGGTTAATAAGGTTATTAGACCCAAAACTTCAGCACAGTGACCCGGTTAAACCACTTTCAACAACAGTTTGTTACGCGCTTATCTACCTTTTATTCAGTCAGATCAGATAGGATTGGCAAAAATCCTAAGAAGACACAACATAAAACCGATCTTCTAATTACCAATAAATATACCTACTATCCGCCGCCGGGGTCTACCATAACCGTGCACGTGTGGAAAGGTGTACATAGGAACCACGAAAATATCAATGGCTACAAGAATAACGGAACGTCAAAGAAATTTTAGACTGGGACAGACAGAACAATCGGCAGTGGCGAAACACGCACTCAGTGCAGGGAAACATGAGATTCTTCTTGGGAAGGTCAAGCTGCCAAATCCAATTTGGAACCCAATACTCAAAAATACAAGAACAACCCCGCACAGTAACCTAATAACCAATGACCAGGCGTCTGGATCTCAAGCTCCGCCCCCTTTACCTAGGTAAAAATACAATCTACGCCCGGAAGTACGTCACTCTGTAACCAACAACGGAAATGGAAGAATCCAGATTACCTCTCATGCTAGCGAAACGTCAGGAAGAATTTCAGCCAAGGACGTCGTTTAGGCCCGACTAAAAATTCTTATCTTTATATCTTCTTACTTTACTTCTAAGTGTTAGTGATGGGCATATTCGGATGATTTTAATATTCGTATTCCGGAAGATCTTCATAATTCGGAATATCATTCGACATATGAATCATTGACCGATTAACGCCAGTCAATATTCGATATATTGCGCCGACCGTCGATTTACCCCGAAGTCGAAGCCTTTGCTTTTGAAATAACGAGTTATTCCGGATGAATCAGTTGTCGGAAGATGAAAAATGAATTATTTTGTTTCGGCTTTTGATTTCAGTCCACTATTTTAGTTGTTGAGTTGATGTTGTGTTCGCATACGTATTTGTATACGTTTTTAATTTGTTTTGCTGTTATTGGTGGTGCGGCGGAAGTTTTGTTTTCGTTTTATTTGTAATTATTCTTTTAATAACTCTTCCTACTTCGATCAAACTAGAATTGACTTTGAATGAACCGTGAATCGAATGAACTATGATCCGATAAGTAGCGGTAATATACCCCAGCTGATTGAAATACGAATATTCGAATATCCGAAAGAAATATTCAAATCATTCGAAACATTTCTATATTCGAAAATCGTTCGGAAGATCATTCGAAAGATTCCATCACTACTGAGTGTATTGTATTTTTTTGTATGATATTTTTTGCAATAGTTTTGCATACTAATAATAAACGAGCCTGTTTTGAATCTTATTTCTGCTGCATATTCATAGACATACCAAGTTTAGATAAATCTAGTTAAAATAGTGTAATTAACTTTTGATACTAACATTTGACTGATAAGTAATCTTACTTGTCAAGGTTAAAATAAGATTACTAACAATAAGTTATAACTATGAAATACCCTAACAATCGTATTTATATTACATAAGCGCCACACAAACAATGTATCCACATTGTACTTTATTTGCAAAAAATACTATTTTAATCTATGTACACGACAATATTTTGCATTGGAGAAAAATTATTGTACTTTGATATTAAATGTTCTATTTTTAGTTATTATGTATTTAGGATACACATTATCCCCTCTTTTTTGTTTGCATATTTGGCGCGTGTATGGGAAAAGTCGGATAAGGCAAAAAATGTGAAAATAAGTTAATGCAAATTAAACAATAATAGAGAGATATGGGTAATTTGTTTAGCGCTAACGTACCTAATTTAAGTACAACAAATAGAATACTGAAATAATTAGGTAGGTATAGTCTGTCTCAAAGTATATCGTTATGGCTTTTGAGGGACCATATCCCAATAAACCTTTAACTATTTTATTACCTATTGTTCATAAGGGCAGGGGTGGGCCAGGGATTTCTTGAGTATTAACCATTAGGCATATAAATATTTTGGCTAATATTTTAGTGGCAGTGTTGAATAACCGTTTTTACTGTGCGTTTCGAAAAAGTTGTTTTACTAGAATATAACTATGTCGCGTCGAAATCATTTGTCATTAGGATGCAAAACAGGTTGTAAAAAAAGTTTATGAAACTTTAATCAGTAGAGATCTAATTAAACCAGAAGCTTTAAAAGAAACCTGTCTACTTACAAAAACTCCAATATCATCGATAAGGGATATTTTTATTAGTGAAGAATTGAACAAAAAAAAATGTAGTGATTTTCACTCTCACCGTATAGACAATAGTGATCAGGACCTAATAAGAAGAAAAATATATTGTCTTTATGAAAGCGGAGTTATTCCTACATTGGATAAACTGAAAAAGAAGCTAGACAAAGACGAAACCAATATAAATATTAGCCATGCCACCCTCCATAGGGTTGTTTGTGAAATGGGATTTAAATACCGCAAAATAGACAAAAGACAAGTAGTAATGGAATCGCACAGAATACGCACTTGGAGATTTAATTACCGTTAAGAAATTAAAAGATATAGGTTATAAAACAGATCCATAATTTACCTTAATGAAACATGGTTCGATACACACGACACGGTATCCAAAGGATGGGTTGATTCCAGTCAAAACTTTCAGACGAAAGCACCTTTAAATAAAGGAAAACGCATTACCATAATACACGCTGGTTCAGAAGATGGATTTGTCCCAAACTGCTTGCTGTTGTCTGCAAAAAATATTAAGGATTCTAGCTCGGATTATTATAAAGATACAAGTGCCGAACTTTATGAAAACTGGTTTCAAAATTATTTTTTAAAAAATATTCCAAACAACAGTGTTATTGTCACGGATAACGCAAGCTACCACAGCCGTCTGCTACACAAAGCACCAGCTTCATTAAGTTCAAAAACTTAAATCCAGAAATATTGTTATAAAATGATATTTATTTTGAATTCAGTTAAAAAAACGCATCTTCTGGAAGTCCTAAATTCATATGCAATTAAAAAACAATATGTATGTGATAATTTGGCTAAACCGCTTCCTCCGTATTACTGTATGTTTAACCCCATAGAGCATTTGTGAAACCAAGTAAAATCAAAAATCAAGGCAGAAAATGTTACACCTACTTTAAGTCCCTGTGTTATAAATTTGATAAAAATGTAATTAGTAACATACCAGTTGAGAGCCGGAAAAATTCACTACAGCACATTATAAAAATTGAGGACTCTTACATTTCTATCCAAAACAACAAAAAGCCTATTGTAATTAAACTCAATGATGACTCTGATAGTGAAACAGAATTAGATTTAGATATTTAGATTAAAAATGTAATTATGTATAGATAATGCAGTTATAAATTTGTTAAAACTTTGCATATATTTAATTCTTAATGTAATTTTAAGATTTTACTTACCTAAATAAACAATAAATTATAAATCTGTATATTATTAAAGTCCGTCCCTAATGTTCTGTCCTTTAATACCTACCGATCCGCAATCCATAAATGAAGGCAAGAGCTAACACGGTATATTTTGAGACAGACTATACTGGTTTGTACTTTAGTAAATTAGCCTATTATTTTTAGGATATCCAATCTCACGAAATAGAAGAAAGTATAACTGCAGCCAAAGAATTATCACAGAAAGCATTAGGCTTATGTAAAAATGTAGGCGCTGTCCTTGTGGATTTTGACTTTAACTTTTGTGTGGGGGCTGCCCAAGTTGTGCAAATTATTTTAAATCACATGAAGGGTGTTATACTGTTAGGTGGACCCATTGACGATACTGTCAGTATAAGTCAAGACATGAAGTTAATTAGTAAGTCACTTAGGTATTTATTGTTTCAATATTTATAACCTTAAAGTGGGATACAGTTGCGCATTTATGTCATTACCAATATGATATGTAGAAAGTTATAAAATTCCGATTACATTCAAAGATTTTAAAAAAAAAAAACCCTTGTTTTGCCTTTTTAATGATGTGCAACAAGTACTTTTAAATACCGAAACCTTAAAAAACAGTTCCTCTGTTATACAATCTTGTTTTTTTTTCTCGGCACATTGTCAAGTAAAAAGCATTTTAACACATCGTTAATTATACAGTGTGTCCCAAATTGGGCCTACATGTATTGGTAACTCGGGAACCATTAGAGCTACAGTGTTGGTTAAATGAGGAAAGTTTTAAACAATTTAATTGTAAAATTAAATCTGCTTTCAGATTTGACTTATCTTTTATGGTTTTTGAGATAATTAAGATAAACCGAAATGTAGCATTTTAAACTTTTGCCTGTAGCTCGCAAACTACCAATTTTACAATTTTAAGATAACTGCGTTATTAGAACAATTTTTTAAGAAGGATTTAATTTAAGTAAAAAAAAAATTCTAACTTTATTTGTTTTTGAGATATTTACCTAAACTTTGGATTTTCATACGGACGCAATATTGGATTTTCACATTTTTGAAAAGAGCTTTTTATTGATGTATCACAAGTCTAGGTTTTCAAATTGCTTAAGCTCTAAAAACGATCATTTTTGTTTATTTGATAGTAGACTTAAACTAGACTGCGTAATGGCCGCCCCGTTCCATAAAAAACAAATGATATCTACGCATCCGGAGCGGCATCAACCTAACCATAGACATTTAAGATTCTTAGTGATGAACTTGTTACCCTATGGATCTTTTGTGAGAGCGAAATTTAAAACTTATACAAAAAAAGTGATGCTTATTACAAAGATTAATACTGCCTAATATTACCTTAAACTGATAATAATTAAACACAACTGTAAACCAATAATGTATCAGTAAAGAAGAAAATAAAATCACAGTACATGTCTTCCTCCATTTTCGACACATTTCTCGCATTTTTCCAACACCTTGCGGGTTACTCGGCCACATCGCATACCCTGTGTTTCCGTTAGATTTGAAATAAATTTCTAGCATATCCACCTTTTTATAATTGGAATAATTAAGAGCCATTATTGTAAATACTTAAAATAATCAAAACTTGAATAATTGTTGAAGGCGTTTCTAAACGACAAATAAGATGCACGCTAATTTTGACATTTACATTATTTTAATTATAATATGCTTATCATTTGTTTTTTATGAAACGGGGCGGCCATTACGCAGTCTAGTCTAAGCCTACTATCAAATAAGCAAAAATGATCGTTTTTAGAGCTTAAGCAATCTGAAAACCTAGACTTGTGATACATCAATAAAAAGCTCTTTAAGAGCTTTCAAAAATGTAAAAATCCAATATGGCGTCCGTATGAAAATCCAAAGTTTAGGTAAATATCTCAAAAACAAATAAAGTTAGAAAAATATTTTTACTTAAATTAAATTCTTCTTAAAAAAGTGTTCTCATAATGTATTAACCTTTAAACCGTAAAATTAGTAGTTTGCGAGCTACAGGCAAAAGTTAAAAATGCACCATTTTGGTTTTTCTTAATTATCTCAAAAACCATAAAAGATAAATTAAATCTGAAAGCAGATTTACTTTCGCAAATAAATTGTCTAAAACTTTCCTAATTTAACCAACACTATAGCTCTAATGGTTCCCGAGTTACCAATACATGTAGGCCCAATTTGGGACACACTGTATAATAGTATAGTATTGTATATAGTTATGGCAGTATTTTTAGTATTAACTTATCGTGTTTTTTTTTACTTTTTAGCTACTCAATTTTATCTCGATGGAATAGAGAGATGGTCAAAAATGAAGGCAATAACAATGGGAAAGCCAGGAATTGTTTTTAAGGATGTATTAAATGCCAAATTTAATATTTCAGATGATAGTCGTGTTTTGTTTATAGGAGATAAGTACGTTACAAAATAATTTAAAAAGTTATAACTTTGATTTACTAATTTATTTTAATCATCTCGGTCTAGAGTGTCATGGTTAAAATGACAAATAATTTTTTCTTTAAACGTCAGTAAATCCATCATTACTCGACTGTGTAGGAGATCGCAAAGTTTTATTTTTTCTCCACCGGAGCCTTACTCTTCACTTTCCCACTGGCGGAGGAAAAAGTGTTATCATAGCAATAAAGATACAAACAAACAACAAAACAAGCGTCAACAACTCAATATTTATTAAACTAAAAACTAAAATTTTTATTAAATACTCAATTGAACAAATTGAGAGACGCCATTTTTTTTTAAATAATTATTGTTGACAGTGTGCACTGACAGTTTTATGTTACATTACTATAGCAACTATTTACCGACACCGGTCTAAGCCGCCTTGCAAACCCACTTATCTTTAATAATTATTACCATTAAAAAGACATGTTTTTGCATTAATTTGACAACGTTTAAAGAAAAAAATAATATTTTATTTGGGGAAAAAGTGACTTTTCATGACTTGCTCTCTATTAACAGCCTCACTCCATTCGGCTGTTATCTGTAATCGAATAATTGACATACGTCAAATAATATGATATTTCTCAATACTTTTATTTTACCTTTTCACTTTTTTTATTTTAGTGTTGAAACTGACATGGACTTTGCTGTAAAATGTGGTTTTAAAACCTACCTTGTATTATCTGGAGTAACATCCAAAAGTGATGTGGAAAAGTGGAAGTTTTCTGAAAATTCCAAACCAAGATATGTTTCGCAAAGCTTAAATGATTTATATGAAAAAATTAGAGCTTTGTAAAATTCATTAAGGCAACAATTATATACGATGTGGGTACTTTGCTAAAAATTGGAGAAAGTTATATATTTTAGTGCCTGAAATTATACTTTTAAAAATATTAGTAAACAAAATTATGAAAAATAAAGAATTAGAGTTTTTAGTAGCCTAAGTATTATTTTTAAGACTGTATAGGATGGCGCCTTTCGATGATTCTTCAGGGTATTGAGAAAACTGCAAGAGATAAAACAAATCTAGTAGAGGTAGATGATTCGTTTGGCATCACCCTGACCCGGGTCAGACGTTTATCTCGAAATCTTGACGTCATTTAAAAGTTAGGAATCTTGGGCGAGGCTTATTTTAGAGTACTGCGCATGCGTTAAAAAAATGGCGCCTGTCACCTGTCAAATGTCACCTGTCAACTGTCATATTTCGCGAACCACGTGACTTGGGAAATTTAGCTTACGTGGATGAGTTGCATCTTAGGGTCTTACGCATGCGTTAAAAAAATGGCGCCTGTCACCTGTCAAATATCACCTGTCAACTGTCATATTTCGCGAACCACGTGACTTAGGAAATTTAGCTTACGTGGATGAGTTGCATCTTAGGGTCTTACGCATGCGTTAAAAAAATGGCGCCTGTCACCTGTCAAATGTCACCTGTCAACTGTCATATTTCGCGAACCACGTGACTTAGAACCTGCTTACGTGGATGAGACATATCTTAGGGTCTTACACATGCGTTAAAATAATGGCGCCTGTCAAATGTCACTTGTCAAATGTCTAACCTAACATGCGGGGCCCCCCTGCGCTTAAGCACCGGGCCCAGGGTGTAGACCTGGGGCTTAGGCGTGGGGTGAAGAGCCTTATTATTATATTAATCTTACAATTTTTGAATAGTAAATAATAAAACACATTGTATATATTAAATTAATTTATTTAAACCACATATACAGGGTGAATCAAAAATAGGCTACATTTCATTTGCTACTAACATTACATAAAATTACAATACTACGTTCTACTAACTATACTTAACCTAAAATTACAATTATCTCTATGTAAGGAAAAATATATTTATTAAATCTTTCTTACAGATCCTATTAATGGTGAATATCTAACAAGTTTATCATGAATAATTAAACAGTAGGCACTGGTGTTAGCAGTGTTTTTATTCTAATTCAGGATGTTAAAACATACATATTTGATGTTTAAATTTAATATAAGCATAAAGTCTTTTTGGCAACACTATGTATAACTTTTTTATTTATCAACAGATTGAAATAATTCTTTTTTATTCTAACTCAAGATGTTAAAACATACATGGTCCAAATTTAATATTGGTATAAAGTCCTTTTGGCATCACTACGTATAACTTCTTTTTTATTTATCATACGATTGAAATAATTCGTTTTTAAATAAATTCTAATTTTTCTCCACCCTCTATCAAATTATAGACTTTCGGTCAAAATAGCTAAGCCTTAATTAAAAACATTTATACAATTTAACAACTTAACTTATACAGCGTTTTAACTAAGATTAAAGTACAAACTATAGCTTTAAATATTCTTTTAAGTAAATCATTAGTAGTTTAATTTAGGAAGTATACGTTTCAATAAATAGTTAAAACAAATCATTAGTATCAGAATTTTAACGGTAAACATGTAATACAGGAGTTACGGAATAGATGTTTCACTAATTGTTTGAACCAATCATTTAGTAAGTTTATTACATTATTACGACTTAGCCATCAGCATTTATAGGTATGAGGTCAGAAGGGCTTTGTTTAACTGTATATTTTGGAAAATAAATAAACAAGATGCAATCATAGAAAATTTCTATCTCTCTACCATAAATGCGCTTTCAACTCACAGAATATTACGAGTATTAATTTTCATAAAATAAATGCAATGGAAAATTAGAAGTTTATTCGCTTATTTCCAAATAACAGCACCGTTTTTTAAATAACGGCACCGTATTTTCAAATAACGGCACCGTATTTTCAAATAACGGCACCGTATTTTCAAATAACGGCACCGTTTTTTAAATAACGGCACCGTTTTTTAAATAAAGGCACTGTTTTTCAAATAACGGCACTGTATTTTCAAATAACAGCCCTGTTTTTAAATAACAGCCCTGTATTTTAAATAACAGCACTGTATTTCCAAATAACAGCCCTGTTTTTCCAAATAACAGCCCTGTATTTTAAATAACAGCACTGTATTTCCAAATAACAGCCCTGTATTTTCAAATAACAGCCCTGTATTTTAAATAACAGCACTGTATTTCCAAATAACAGTATACGCCAACCGTGCAAAGTAGTACCATTTACATAATATTGCACAATATTACGCAATTGTTTCGCATGACGTCATCAAGGCTTCTTACAACTGTCTTGTGATTGGTTAGTTGAAGTGGATTATAATTTATTCATATTAGATACATTATTTCAGCTCGGCAAGTATGTGACACTATAAGTTGAGAGGAGTATGCTTCGCCCTTTGGTCAGTAGATGGCGTTGACGTCTGTTACCCATTCATGTGTTTCAATGCGTACTGAATAAGGTTTTAGGATTTTTAGAGATTTTTACCTTCGACTAGCTTGTCTGATCAGATCTGATATAGATCGAAACCGGTCACAAGATGTCGTTAGGTGAAATCTCTACAAAGTCAGTTAAGAAATTAACTACACTATTGTTAATAGTCCGTACAAGTATTGGGCATACATTTCCAAATGTTTGTAACATTATTTCAGCTCCGCAAGTCTGTGACACCGTAAGTTGAGAGGAGTATGCTTCGCCCTTTGGTCAGTAGATGGCGTTGACGTCTGTTACCCATTCATGTATAAAAATTACAATTATTGTAGGTTATAGGAGTTTTGTCAGCCATATCGGTTAAATTGTTTTTAATTATGTTTGTAGTAGCACTATTCTCTATGTTGCTGTGAGGAGTGTCAAACGATTGATGGTGTTGGCTCGAAGAAATGTCTATTTTCTGTCTTTTCAAGGAAGTTTCGAAGCTTGTAGTTGGTACATTATTTTGGACGGTTCTTAAGGCAGTGATGATATTTGAATGATGTTGATTTGTAGATACGTTTGGATAGGCGCAGCTTTAGAATACCCTGTGATTTTTATGAGTTGCTGCTCGCCTACACCGGCCTTTGCCAGATTAGTAACTGCAGTTGATCGCATAGAATGGTTAGATATTTTAACTTCTGTCGTGTTCATACCTGTTTTTTGGGCTGCGTCTTTTGTCCATTTTGACAGTTCATTCCTTCCAACAGGAATGTTTTTAAACCATCCAGTGCTACGATTGGATTGCCATGCTGAATTCGGTGTCAAAAACAATCTATTTGTTGTTATTTTAGACGTTCGTTTGTTTAACAGGGATTTGTACAAACGTACCGGACAAAACTTAGGGTTTTGTGAATTAGGAACAAGCCACTTGCTATGGCACAGATTTTTTGCATCACCTTGTGCAGTTTTGCTAAAATCTGTGTTATACTCGATCCTTCCTGAAACAAGGAATACGTAATTTGACTTAAATGTCAAAATATATTTTGTAGTGTGATTTTAAATTAGATGTATGTTACTTTTAATTTTTTTGGAAAAAAAGGAATTTTAGTGGTTATATATCTTTTTTAATTTTTTGATTTTTTTTTTACAAAAACAGTACAGCTAGCAAATTTTGCTGAAACAGATTTTACGCCAAGATACAAAGAATGCGCACATATTTTATTTTGATATAAGCGTTTTTTCTGTCAAGTTACAATAAACATTTACAGATTTTGTTGCAAAATTAAAAAGCAATATCTCACCTGTTTTGATTTCATAATTATCAATTTCTTTTTTAAAATGTTCTGTTAAGCGACGAGCCGCTTTTCCGCCCCTCCAAGCAAGCTTAACTGCTGCAATAAAGTAAAATTTACGCTGCAATCCGGTTGGGGCTGTCTCATCCCATAAGGACACCATCTTGTAGTAGTCGTCCATATTTAAAGAAGCTGAACTAGTCTTCCTTTTTTCTTCATGTTTCTGGAGACTTCTCCTTTTTGCATTTCGAGCGTCTCTAGCTGGCTTAAAGGTAATGTCATGGAATGGGTCGAACACGATATTAAATTCTTGAAAATATTTTTTCTGTAGGTTTTTGGCAACGATATTCCACATAACTTTTACACACAGTTCTTTGTAGTCTTCTCCATTAGCTTTACGCATGTTCCATGCCCAGTCTTTGAGGATTAAATTTAGCTCGCCTGTAGTTGACTGCTGTCTGGAGTAATTGGTAATTTTTTGCTTAGCAAAATTCCATAAATTGCTTCGATGTGTGAGTTTTCTGAGTATTTAGTGGAACACTATTTTCAACAGCCGTATTAATTATACTTTCGGAAACATTTCCAAACCGATTCATTTTGAGTTTCGGTTGAAAAATTAATAAATTCGTAAGCGTCGTTTGTCACCTTTGTTGTTGGTAACGGTACATAGCAACACAGCATAGAAACCATCAAGTTTGTTTTTACAAGGCAACTTGTCAAACTTGTATGAAATTTTTTCGATTTTTTTTCCTGAAAAACTACTGACAGCTAAGTTGACAGTTGTTAAATAATATTTCCACTTAAAATTTATATTTGACATACCAATTCTTGATAGCGATTGGTCAAAATTAAGGAATAAGGAAGGAAATAATCGACAAAAATACTGCTGCAATCAGCTTGTCCAAAGCGCCAAATTTACAAGACTATGCTTTTAATACATATATAGTCCGTTGTGACTTAATTGTTTAACAGTTATTTATGTAATCGAGCGGTCACAGTGTCCGACAAATTCATTCCTACGTTTTTGCAGTCCGACAGACTATATATGACATTTGGACGAGGTTATGTTTTACGATTAATACATGTACAATTTTTAATTTTCTTACTTCAAAACTGAGGATAAAATATGTTTCTAATCATATTAGATAAATTATTTGATGCAAAATACGAAAAAATCTATATGGACAATAACGAATATGATATTGGTTTGACATCCCAATAAGTCCATCATCTCAAGATATATTGTCAAATATTGGTATGTAAAAAATCTTATAAATATTGTTGAATAAGATAAAGACAAAGATGATTTTAAAATGTCATGATGCTGAATGATGAAGATGATCAATAATTTTGAATTGTATTATTATTTAACTAATTAGAAAATCAATTTTTCATTGACAGTTAAGTAACTTTATTTTCGATTAACCTTGAATTTATCTGACATTTTTTAATGTATTTACCTATAAATATTTGGACCGTCACAAAATTAAATGCATTAAGAAATTTTTACATCAAATATACACACTTTTACATTATTTTTTTTTGAATTAACATCTTAGCATGCAAAAAAGAATCATTGAATTATACACTAACCTTTTTTTTAACATTTTTTCACGTTAATTTTGTCGGACTGTCCCTAAGAATCATTATTTTTGTCGGACAAAAAGAAGTAAGGTACTAGTTCTAATGCATCACCTGGTTTTTTTGTCCGAAATAAAGTATATTTATCCCAAAACAATATGTCATAAATTTGACGTGTTTCAAAATTAACCACTGAAAAAAGTAGCAGTTTCGAGAAAAGTCGTAGAGAGAAGCTTTGTCGGACTCGCTAAAAGGAAGCTACCCACAAAGTTTCAAGTATATAATGATTAATTGATGTATGGGATGTATTCTGTACCGTAGACTATAAACTTAAATACGCATGGCCCTGTGATAATAATTAATAAATACTTAAATTAGCATAATAACTTTTACACCAAGGACCAAAGAACAGGTAGGTAGTAATCAAAACAAATGTATATTTTAAATTTAGTTACATATATATCAACAGCTATAAAATATAGAATATCTTACATATTAAATATCTAGTTTTATATTTCTTCGTCTTCAACCCTTATGTTTTGTTGTATACCGTCTGGTACATCAGGCACTTGTATGGGATTTGGTTGGGGCATAACCAAATGTTGATAGACAGGAATCTAAAATTTTGTATTATAATACAGGGTAATGCAGCGTACTTGTCAAAGAATTTGTGAGAGAAACTTTTCTAATTTAGGTATCTAATTTATTTTGGGCATAGAGATACTTTATTGGGGTAAAAACACAAACAAATGAAATAAGAATTACATTAGCTAACATGTAACAGTGTAAAATGAATGATATAATATTTAGACAAAAAAAATACTGACAAAAACTGATATTTTTTTGTCGCTAATAAATCATGCAACAAGATTAAGACTCTTAAATATTTCGCTTTTATAAGTATTATTTCTTGTATAAATTGAAAAAATAATATTCTTACGTATGGAAAAGAGGTATCAAATTTAATATCCTTTAGTTTAGTTGTCCTTTCGGGGATATTGTAATGGTGACCCAAGATATGATCCTTAAGCCTGGTCCCATAAATTTTACTATGGTCAATGTGAATGAGATCTTTCTGTGCCTGTTTCTGTAGTTGTTTGATAGTAAGGCGTTTTGGAAATGAACCTCCACATAATACCTATATGAAAATGGTTGTAATTATATGTTACTATAATAAAAAAATTATTATAGAGTTTACTACAGGACAAATGAAAAAGTAAAAGAATATAAGAAAGTTAAATTTTGTTCTACCATCTCAGAACGTATTTTTATACTACTATTACTTACTCTTAAAGTTGTCGAACTAGCAACTCTTTTAATGTCAGGTGGAATGGTATATTCAAAATCATCCCGATACAATTGGAATCCATATTAATTTTCTTCCATGGTTTAAATGTACCAATGGTTTGAAGATATCTTCCTCCCAAAGTCCACATTCTTGCGCTGAAATCTGCACTGCAACTAAAAAGACCAAGGCATAAGATACATTTAATTAGAAAATTGATATACGTGATTTTTACATTTTTTGTAATCTTAATTAAATTAATTCAGCGTTTATCTTGATGAGCTTTAAGTAAAAATTTATGTGACATTTCTTTGGGTAAAAATTATAAAATTTTAATAAATTTTGATAATTTGATATTAGAATAAAAGTCAATAAAAAATTAGGAATATTTGTTTTCTTTTAGGAATATGCTCCTGCCATACTCTGTCAACGAATATAAAGTACTGAGATATACCACACTGTCATTTCTGTCATCATGACATACCTTATTATTACCTTATTAGTATTTGACATTCTTCGATATAAGTTAACCCAGATACTGGCATGAAATGCCCCTTATAACTATTTAAAAGCTTTGGTTCACGTTGACTAGCGCACATTCTTCTTGCTCGCCCTACAAAAATGCTATTTTCAAGATAGTTTGATAAATCTATTCCTCTACAAATTTTTAAAAGGTTATTAAAGGTATGTAATGGTTAAAATTCATGATTCCATTCAAAGAAAATCAATTTGTTTAATGATGACCCTACAGGAAAGTTTTCTTTTCTTGCCAACTGACAAGCTGTCTGCGACTCTTTTATAGGTACTTTTACGGCTTTTGTGCTGAGAAATTAGTCAGTATAATTCCTCCTGTAACAGCTCCCAATACGACACCCGAACTGCGATTTTCATGCATTTTTTTACAGTTCATCTGGAGAGCCTTAAAGTTTCCACTTTGTTAGTTTCTTAATCTATAGAGTGTCTAGACCAAGGGCGTCGATAAGGGAGGGAATGGGGGTCAAATTACCCCCCCAAGTAACAACATAATTTTGATCTGGTTAAAACTGAGTTAAACTATGGTTCTAAACTCGAAAAAACAAAGTATACCAATCTGCAATTTTAACTGTTAAAACGTGGATAAACAGTTATACCCTTATGTTCATTTAGCATTATATCTATGCCAGGAGCGTTGTCTCGGAGAAGTTTTACTGCCTAAAAGATTGAAAACTGGTTATAGCATATATGATCAAAACGATTAATTGCGTCTAGCATCCTACGGATGAGACATCCAATTAATACAAATTCATTGTGGAAGATTATGTCAAAAATGAAAAAAAAAAAAAAGACATTTGGATTTTTTATTATAGTGGGTGTTTAATACTTGATTTCAATAAAGCGGTTTTCTTTTAAAAGTTATGTTGAACAAAAAACTATCAATTTAAAAATAGTAATTTAGGATTAAGTTCTTCTTTGTTTCGTTCATAATGTAACAACAAGATATTGGTACATATGTATGTACATTCTATAATAAGTTACTTTATGCCTGAATACATGTTTGCCATGTAATTAAAGTTTGAATTAGTGCACTGTGTTTTTTTTTCAATTATTATAACTTCGCAAATACAAAGCTCCTTGTTATGGTAAATTATATTTAATTGTTACTATATTTTTATATTGCATCTATACTTTGGATACTAAAAACTAAGAAACTTAACAGGCGAAAGATATATGAAAGAAAAATGATATTATTATTATATAGTTATTTTTGTATCAAGTGGCTAAAATGATGAGGTTTTCAGGACGAATTTGTTGTTTCCGCATAAGGCGTCAGCTGAGCTCGGAATAGCAAATAAGTGCTAAGAACCTATTTTGGATGCGTGCTACAAACAATTTTTTCTGTTTAAGTCTATGAAAAATGTGTGCAAACATTATAAATGTACATATTAGCATCAATAAATACTTTGACCATGATTTTGACTCAATAACAGGATTATTTTCCAGCAAATAACAGTTTATGTAACATATTTTGTCAGGTTTGTGTTCAGAGTTGTTTTTTCCGATACTAAAATATTACTCCTCCCAGGAAAAAATATTATCGACGCCCTTGGTCTAGACTGCGAATTTGCTGCTGAAGAGGTTTCTCCTTTCCTTTGAAACTTAAACTCTTTACCGTATTACTAATTCCGTCTTACTTTATCTAAGACACCCACGTTACGTTATTACTTGGGCTTTAAGCCTTTTTACTGGCCTAGGGTAATAAAAAATGGAATCAATCCAAAATTGGTCACGTATTATACCATAATATCCTATTGTTATAAGAATAATAATGAAACTGACTTAAATAGATATTGTTAGATTCCAACTAATAAATTTAATTAAAGCATTTTGCTCATACCTACAAACCTGTCTCCCCACATAAAAGGAAACATAAGCCTATACTTTGGCATACAAAGGTGAACCTTATCCTCTGGTAATACGCAGTAGTTCTTTAATAGCCACGTTTTGATATAGCCTGCTGTCGTACCTAAAAATAAATTCTAACTCCTAACCAGAACTAACCAAACTATTAGCAAACATAGAGCTAAGAAAATTATTGCTTTCAATTTAATTTAAAAAATTAATTTTGTAACGTTAACCATTTAAAAAAAAACTTCTTTATACCTATAAAAAGGAATTCGTTCTGCTCATCTGTAGTCATTGCAATAACATAATCTCCAGCTTTGTGTACTGCAGAAAAAGATGTTATAAAGCCTCCATAAACATCATGATTCCAAACCTGCACAACCCCATTTTCAAGAGCGACTAACAGGGTTCCCACTTGGGGGTCGCTTTTTCGAGAGCATAAAAATAACATGCAGTGCACGGCTAGTCTTCTTAGGTTAAAACATTCCTCCGGCATTTGTATCATTGATAGTCTTCCTGGTTTTCTTCCAGATATTCTGGGACCTAAATTTAATGATATCTTAATTAAGTAAAACCCTATTTATTCGGGTTTACAAAATTTCAGGTAATTTGATTGAGACCCAATTTCCATAAGAATTTTGCCTAGTCCTTTACAGTTAAAATTTAATTTTGCTCACTCGTTTTTAAATAATTTAAATAGATGTTCCAAACTAAAAGTGTTAACAATAATTTTCAAGGAAGGCATTAAAAAATAAATTTTTATTACCGGTTAAAGTTTTCTCACTCCGTGGCAGTAGGGTTGCTCTTTTGCTTCCTCCACTATAAGCTGTATTTTTACTACTTACACTTGCTTCACTTTTTCTTGAAACAGTTGACGTTCTGCGAGTATATTTTCTAATAAAATGATAGTTGTTAGAAATTGATTATATTTCAATAAAACAAATTATTAGGAGAAAGATTTTTTTACTGCGAATGCTTAATAAGTACAGTCTAATCATGAAACACCTTAGGAAGGTTCAAGAAGTAAAGGAAGAAATCGAAAGGATTATTCGTAAAATCCAGCCGGAAAACGTCTTCCAAAATTTTGCTACACACGAGTACACAACATAGTCGAAGTGCACATTAAATTAAAAAAATGCTTAATGTCAGCATTTATGCCCCAGAAATTTAATAAACCATTTAAATTTCTATCCTTTATTTTAGCAGAAAAAATCCAGTTATAGTGAACCCAGCATTAGTTAGTTTTTTATTTAACACTTAGGTGCTTACCCAAGAGCAAAAGTATCATCCTGAGTCTTGTCTTTATTCTTGTCTACTGTAAAGTGAATTTTTATGCGTTCGGTAGGATTGGATACTATAAATTTTTTGTACGGTTGCCCAGTTTCCAAACGCCAGAGGAGTAGTTCGCCCACATAGGAACTGGAACAATAATTGAGATAGTTGATTTGAAAACTGTCAACTCACACAGTGTAATTAAATTCATTTACCTTGTTGCTAAAGTTTCTGGTACTCTTACAGCTCCTGCACTTATATCTTCGGAATGCCGTAAATCCCAATTTTTACTAAAAAGTTTTTTTAATGGATTTGATGATTAAAGTAGGTTTATACTAAAAAGATTAATTAAAAAAAATACCTAAATGCTCCTTCTGGGCCTACAGCTTCACCTGTATCTGCAAATTCTGTAACCCTCTTATTCCATCCCATCGCCATAATCCTATTCTTGACCCAAATGACGCACTGGACTTCACACCAAGTATCAATGTTCATATTTCTTAGGCAGGTGCCGGTATTAAAGTTCCATATTTTAAGGGTACCATCATGAGCACCTAATTCAAACAAATGTAACTATTTAACTCTGTATTAAGAACATAATCAATTTTAAGAAGTGTTTACCAAAAAGAAGTGCTGTACATTTTTAAAAATATTTAAAATAATTATAGTATGTTGTTACTATAATTTTAACAATAGCTGTAAGGTTTTATCAGTATACTCAACCTTTTGTAGAGTGAGGAACCCTAAAGCACTTTGACTTATTTTTGATATATTTTCAGTACTAATAAAATAGGTTGTTTGTTTTTTATTAAAATAATCCACACATTTTAATTAAGCCAACCAGAGCTCAAATAAAAAATGATTTTTTTCTATTAATTTATCTTAACTTTTTTTCTTTTTTAACTACTGGATTTCTTATTAAACTGCTTACAAATACTTCAATAAAAGCTTTAACAAAATAACACAATAAATTAATAAATAAAATTAGCAAATTTAATATTGAATGCCGACAATCCAATATTTAAAACTGATAATTAAAGTGACAGTGAAAATATGCTTAAAGATGTTTTATACCAGGGGTCTCCAAACTTTCCAGCCTTAGGGCCATACTGATTACTCCAGTAAGTTCCGAGGGCCAAAACCATATTATCATTGTTGCCGGTGGTAAGAAGTGAAATAGTCCACTGATGAAAAAAAAAGTCCGAAAAAGTACACAACGTTTAAAAAAGGCTGCAAATCGGACTAAAGTCCGCAAAACGGCAACACTGCATATTATTAATTTTCCTGTCATTATCTGTAATTTTTAGATTAGTCGTAGAGTACGAGCCATGAGGAGTAACGTGACACGACATCTGGTGGACACAAGCGGAAATAGGTAGTACCTTCTGTCGCTAACAGATGGCGCTAATAGCACGTACAGAATAATCTCGTTGGTTCGAGAAAGTTCTGGTGTCTTCCACTCACTTCTAGATGGCAGTAGTTGGAATATATAAGAAGGCTAGTGACCCAACCACAAGTCAGTTCCTATGACACTGTTGTTAAATAAAATATTGCATACCCCCTTAAAACGTGTTTGTGCGTGTTTAAGTTTAAGACATCTTTATAACAGTATTTTGATTTGAATTGTTGCTTTTGTGTGTGAATTAATAGTATGGAAAAGAAGCGAAAAATTGATAGTGAATGCAGAAAATTCAAAGATCAGTGGAAAATTCAGTGTTTCGTAATTGAATCCAGTAACAAGGCGCTATGTTTGATTTGCAATGAAAGCATAGCCGTTCTCAAAGAATATAACATTAAACGTCATTATGAAACAAAACATTTTCAAAATTACTCAAAATATACAGGAAGTTTGCGGACAGAAAAATTTGAAGCTATGCAGAGCGGATTGAAATCGCAGCAATCTTCATTTACAAAACTCAAAACTGAACAAGAAGCTGCAACTCGTGCCAGCTGTGTGGCTCTTGAAATTGCAAAACGTGGAAAACCATTCACCGATGGAGAAATGATCAAAGAATGCAATTGCGTAGCCGAAGAAATGTGCCCTGAAAAGGTAAATTTATTAAAAACTGTCAGTATGTCAGCAAACACTGTGGCTCGAAGGGTAGAAAACATCGCTGAAAATATATCCTCTCAACTGTTCGACAAAAATGGACATTTTGAGTGGTTTTCTTTGGCCTTGGATGAGTCAACGGATGTGTCAGATACTGCTCAGGTGTTGATTTATATTCGAGGAGTAGATAAAAGCTATGAAGTGCACGAAGAACTTCTTGATATGTATAGTATTCATGGCACAACTACTGGTACAGATTTTTTAAAGGAGTTGAAATGGCCATTAATCAAAAGAACCTTCGATGGAAAAACTTGAAATGTATTACAACTGATGGAGGCAAAAACTTGAGTGGGAAAGATAAAGGAGTGGTCGCTCTTGTGTCAAAGGCTGTAGAAAATGACGGTGGTTCAAAACCATTAGTCTTACATTGTATCATTCATAGGGTTCATTCCCGGGAATTCTCGGCTCGAGAATTCCCGGGAAATCGTTGGGATTTGTTCCCGGGAAATCAAGCTCGAGAAAACTCGAGAACTCGAGAAATCATATTTGAGTCTATGAAATTATAAAATAAAACTATTTGCGTTTGCCGTTTGTTTTAAACGCGCGGCGGCGGGGCGGCACGGGCCAAAGCACAGTGGTACCCTTTGATCTCGCCGATCGCGCGCGGCAATCGCTCTGGCAGCGTTGTTTTATACATAATACAATATAGTAGGTAATACACCAGTAATGCCAACCTACAATAGGGAAAAAGGGAATTTTATCTAATATCTAGGGAATTTTCAACTTTGGATTGTTTTCAGTTCAATTTATAGAATTTCAGTCAATTTATCAATTTTAATATTAAATGGACTACTAATGACAAGTACCTATTAAATCCTTATACCCTGGGTTATGGTTTGATTATTGTATCTTTTCAAAAATTGCTTCTTGTTGCGCTGATTAATCTAATACGGGTTAATTTGTGGTATCGGGTTTGGGCCAGTTGTATAGGTTGAGGTTAATATCACGATTAATCTTTGAATTAATCTTGGGTTTTATTCTTGGATTAATCCTATGGTTTATCCACAGTTGTTTGTACAGTTGTATACCTCTGGGGTTCGGTCACAAGGTTATTAAAATATTCCTAACCTCTTCTAGAAGTGAAGAATTTGTTTATCATAACCTGCAATTTTTATTTTTTAAAGCATGATTCCTAAGTTATAAAATAAAAAATGTTAATGTTTCTTCTGGAAAAGTAGGTACTTACTGGTTGGTATTTCTTTGAAGATGGCTCCAATTTGTTGAAGAAGTACTTCAACGGAGGCTTTTGAAATTCTAAACTTACTTATAAACTCATGGTCTACTCAAATTTCCATGGTATCGATGTGATTACGAAAAATTCGGCGTCTTCTTTGATTTTCTATTACATTTATATTATCTTAATCGCCGTCCTCGTCGAATAGTACATCCTCAAATATTTCAAACGCCTCCATTTTTATTTATTAACCTGAGCATTGTGAGTTAATCCCTACTCCATCCACGAGTTATGGATTTCCCTAGGTTAACCCACAATTTGAAGGTACTCCTATGCTACACAACTCGCTTTTTTTGAAATCTGAAGATTAACTCGCACTTCCAGGGTTATCCTAACCTATACAACTGGGCCTTAGGGGAATTACAGATCAACTGCTACTTAGCATCTCTCTGCATGTTGTTGCCCTTTCGTATTTTGTGGTTGTTGCCCACAAAATACTAAGAAAAAAAAAAAATGTCAAGTTCATGTATTTGTTGCCCCACAGTAATGCCGAGACTGAGCGAGTATTTTCAGTCGTTACCGACGTTAAAAATAAAAAGCGAAACTAATTATCCAGTGATGCATTAAATGCAGTGTGTTTAATTCGTCTTTCTAGTGAAAACTGCTGCCAAAATTATTCATTAAATCTGTCTTATGAAAAGGAAACCTTTATAAAAAAAAGATTGATTTTAAGAATTTTTAGAATTGTTTTTTTTTTGTTTAGAAACTTTTATTTTTGTTAATTCAATTTGCTATCTATGTCCATTGTTACCATTAGATTTTATTTTTATGTATTTTTTGAACTTTTCTGACAATAAAGTCATTTCGTAAATTATTTTTCTATTTAATTTTGATCTAGGAAATTCTAGGGATTTTTTCACAGAAAAATTGGGAATTTTCAGCGAGCTTGGTTGGCAACACTGTAATACACACACGTTCATTAGTGTTTCGATTCTAGCTGAGTTCAGGCGGTTTACAAAGTGTAGTACACGCAATTTGTAAATTTCTCGACAACCCGAGAAATTAGCCTCGAGAATTCTCGAGACCCGAGAAATTGATAAGCTCGAGAAATCATGAACCCTAATCATTCATCAACAGTCTTTGTGCGGAAAATGTTTGGATATGTCTGACGTTCTGAAACCAGTCATATCAACTGTTAATTTTATCAGATCTTTTGGGCTGAATCACCGAAAATTTTCGACAATTTATTGAAGAGATTGGAGAAATGACTTACCTTATCATACTGCCGTACGCTGGCTTAGTTGTGGGAAAGTCCTTCAGCGCTTTTTTGAACTTCGAGCAGTGATCGAAATTTTTTTGAATGAAAAGCATCGCCCTCTTACTGAATTACAAAACAACGCATGGCTGTGGAAGTTAGCATTATATTATGTTGATTTGACAAAACATGTGAACGAACTGAATTTGGGATTGCAAGGAGAAAACCAGCATCTTCCTGATTTATACACTAATATCAAATCATTCCGGAAGAAATTGAGACTGTTTCAATCACAACTACGAAGTAAATGTTTTTCACATTTTAAAATATGTGAAATATTCAGCCACACTACTGAGACTGAGTTTCCTATCGATTTTGCAATCGAAACTTTGAGTGCTTTGAAGATAAATTTTGATACTCGTTTCTCGGACTTTGATGCCATTGCGAATCAAATTAAGATTTTTCAGAATCCTTTTGATACTGACATTGAAACCCTAGCCCTGAACTTCAAATGGAAATGATTGATCTACAATGCAGTGATATAATTAAGAACAAATATCAAAACTCATCTTTGTTGGAATTTTATAAGAGTCTTCCACTGACACAGTTTGATAATTTGCATAAATTTTCTCGTGGTCTGTTTTCTGTTTTTGGTACTACTTATTTGTGTGAGAAAACCTTCTCCAAAATGAAGTACACAAAAAAGTGTTTACAGATCGAAATTAACTGATGAGCACCTTAAATCTCTTTTAATAATTGGTACAAGTAAAATTAGTCCACAACTACAAACTATTGTCAGTGGAAAATCTCAATTACATAAATCTCATTAGTATTTCATATGTCATTATGTTTGTTATAAGTTATGTGATTATTTAAAATGTATAAAATGTTAGTTGGATTCATTTCAATAATTTGTTAGTTATTATATACTGAAGTTAAATTTTTTGCATATTATAAATGTCTTTACTCATTACAATTCTGTGTTTCTTTATCCAACTTATCACAAAAACAATAACAATAAGCCTACAAGAATGTTATGAGTTAGCGGAGTTAGCCCATGACCATATCAATGTAGATGTCATATTAATAATTTTTCAACATAAAATTAGAATACTTCAGTAAACTAAATTTAATTTGCTATAACAATTATTTGTTCTCTAAAAGGAGTTTTCAAGTATGCTAGCTCTCCGCGGGCCGGACAAAATCTGTCCGCGGGCCGGATGTGGCCCTCGGGCCGTAGTTTGGAGACCCCTGTTTTATACAGTCATTGGCAAAATCACTGCATACCTGTAAGTAGTCTCTGATATCCTGGATCAAAGGTAGCAGCTGTTATTTCAACACTCATTATTTCACCATGTAACATTCTTGTATGCCCCTCTTTTATAACTAGTAAACGTCTTCCATCCCAAGGATTCCAAACGATAATATAACTATCCAGTCCACAAGATACTATCACCTAAAACAACGAACCCTATCGACATGAGTCTTAAACGTAGGTTATTAAAAAAATCAATTTTTTTATTAAATATTTTTTAGATACCTTAATTATAGAGTTTTTCAAAGTTTTTACACCTATTAAACTTAAAGTAAAATATAAAAATTGATATTTTTTAAATCAGAGCTTTATATGCCAATCACTTAATAAGTTTTTGGCATAAGATTATTAATACCAACATACTTCTGTTAGGCCCAGTTAGAACTGTATTTTGTGTAAAATAAAAATTTTCTAACACATTTTTTTCCTAACGAAATCGGTTAATCATAAGTCACCGAGTTGTGAAAAATAAAGATGTGAATCATACATATCTAAGTTGTGAAATTACCTTAAATAATTTATTATATAATACAACAGAAACTCCGCTAGAATGGGTATTGCCATCTGTGTGCTCACTACTTTGCTTAGGACTTAGTGGAATAACCGCTATCATACTGCTTCCAATAATCCATTGCCTCGACTCTGGGTTATAAAGTGCAGTTAGTTCACTTCTTTCCCCTAGTTCCGGTGGTAGTTCCAGATACGTTTGAAGACACGATTGTAAAGAAATATCCCAAACTTTTATACATTTGTCTTTGGATAAACTATAAAGTAGTTTGCCGTTGTCCTGGAAGACTAGCTGAACTATTCCAGTATGATGGCCATAGAATGTACAAGTTGGCCGATGGGGGACAAAGGGGTTCCAGAGTCTTATAAGACAATCCGGGCTACCTATAAAAAAATCAAATATGGATTTTAATGCAAGCAAATATTGTTACAATAAATTTTTATTTTCCGTAATTCTATTAATAAGTGTTTTTTTTCTGAACTCCATTAGTAGACAGCCTGTGTATGTTTATTTGGTACAGCCTTTTCTTTTAAGAAATAAAAGCTGTGTTTCTTTCAACAAGTTACTAAAAAACCAGGTTTCGCAACTGATTTTAGAAGCTTTTAAGTCGGTCACAAAACAATTTAGACTAAACCAAGTGTTGTAGGGAATGGTACCGCAAGGCAACAAAATTTGTTAATAAAGTATTTTTTAAGTTTTTTTAAAAATAAGAGTTGAAAAAGTCATTTAATGGATTACTGACCTGTAGCTACAATATGAGTGGATTCTTCCAAAGCAAAGCACCATACTCCAGCAGATATTTTATATCTATACACGTTTTTACTATCGGTTATGTCTGTCATTAATAATCCCGCTTTCGGACATTGTGCACATGACACCACACTGTGCAATGTTGCGTAAAAAGAAACTTCCCTTACATAGTCCGTGTGCAGATGGGGGAACTGCATAACCCTTAAAATATGAAACACCGTAAACAATATTTAATTTTCTTCGCTAAGCTTTTTTTTAATAATCTATTTATTAAAAAGAAACATAATAGGTTTATAACAGAAAAAACACATAATTAATTTGGTAATTATAAACAAAACAAATAAAACCCAATATTTAACATAAAACTAAATCGTTACAAAAAAATATAATAATAATATTATAATTTAATATATATATATATATATATATATATATATATATATATATATATATATATATATATATATATATATATATATATATATATATATATATATATATATATATATATATATATATATATATATATATATATATATATATATATATATATATATATATATTTTTTTTTATTTTTTTGTATAATAATAATAATAATAATTATCTCAGATTTGCAATAGATTATTCAAACGACGACCAAATACTGATAAGACTTGAGTCTAAAGCCGTAAGAACTGCAGTTAAAAGAGCAGAACAGCAGATTCTCTTAGAAGATCACATTAATAATCCGCAACACGTATTTTACCGAAACATAAAAAGACTCAATATATCTCGAAACCTTATGTTTGGGTTTTTAAAATATTCTGAGCTCAGCTCTGAGACCGAAGGTTTCCTACTAGCATGCCAGGATGGAGTGATAAACACATTGGTATACCGAAGTCAGTTTTCTAACGTTTCTGATACTGCTTGTCGAGCCTGTCGACAGCAACCCGAAACACTTATGCACTTATTGTCAGCTTATCCAGTGCATGTTGGTGGTTACATCCACCGACATAACGATGCGCTTCGGGTACTTTATTATCACCCCAGACATTATAACGGTAGTGATGAAACAGCAATTCTGCCATTTGCTCCCAGTGATATCGAGGCAGTAGTAGAAAATGAGAACTGTCCCATATAATGGAAATATGCATTCCCAACTACGCATCAAATTCTTGATAAGGGGAATAACTCTATGTATGTGATTGAGTTCTCCGCCCCAGCGGAAACCAACATCGATATAAAGGAACGGGAGAAACGAGCCAAATATCAGGATCTTCTTCGCAAACTTCGGGGGCTCTATCCGGAGTATAACGTGCGATTGGTTGTCCTGATTATCGGCGTTTTAGGAGGCATGAAGGAAAATGTGTTGGGGGAGCTAAGGTATATTTCCGCATCTCAAAGTTTACACGAACAACTGGTAATGAAAATGCAGAAATCGCTTGTCCCTTCGTTTACTGAGGCAAATGAATTTGGCCGAAGATCCCTGACCAAGCGGACGCAAGGAGTGGTCTTCGATACGGATGGCCTTCCGCATAAAGCCCTATGGGGTCGGAGCCATAGAATACGTCATGTCGGCTCTTTGTAAATAATAATAAGGTTTATTTTTTAACTTGTTACAGATTATGTTCATCATAGTTAAAACTTTTAAATAAACTTAATATACTCATCAAGACTAACTTGCAGTGAAGAAATGAATATTAAATTTATAACTATTTTTAAGTAATTTCTATACTGTATTTATGTTTAAATTTAATTTTAATTTTATGTGTTGATAATAAAATATATTATTAATAATAAATAAAAATAAAAATAATACTTAATAATCTTAATAATAGGTAATAAATATTTTATAGAAATATACGAATATTTTTAACTATATTAAAGAATATTGAAAGTAGTAGTTTCTTATTCTTTATAAATTTGAACTTATTTTATCTTGATAACCAATCGACCGATAAAGGATTTAAACCGCCTTTACTTTCAAAACATATTTTTCCAAAGATATTGTATAAAAAATTGGGGGTGTAACTTATATTAAGCAGAAAAAAATGATAATTTTAAACAATGGCTGACGACGTTTAAAAATCCGAAATTTATTTATTTACTTAATTTATTTATACACGTTTGGTAGGTTAAAATCTGTCGTATATGTGAAAAAAAATTAATGTCAGTTTTTCAAAAAAATTAGATTGCAAAACAATTGTGCAAATACTATTAAACTGAATTGAACGAAATTTGGCATGATTTTGGAGGTCCTTAAAAAACCGTAAAAGGGTTTAAAAATCACGCAGGAAACTACGTTTTTTTGTTTTTTGTTATGAGCCATAAAATTTGCATAAAATGTCATTTTTTTTATTTTTTTCACATTTTGCATATTTAGCAAATGTGGGTTTCCAACAAAAACATGCCACCTTGTTTTTTTTACAGATAAGGCTTAGAATATTACGAAAACAAAAAGATTTATAAAGGTCAAAACAATGGATTTTTATTATTTACCTAAAATTATCAACCAATCCTTTGACAACCTTATTCCACCTTACGTGCAGTAACGGTATCCCAGGTTGCGACTTAAAAGGTCCTCTTGCAAATGTTTTAATAAATAGGATTGTTACGCCTCCACCCATGTCTCCAAGAATCAACTTAGACTCCATATCTGGATCTTCATAAAATTTATAGTGCATCGTGTAAATGGCATAATCTAAGATAGAGATCATTACCCGGAGTTCGAATTTTCTTGCAGATGTATCATAAAATCTAAACAATATTATCGATTTTCAAATCAATTATTCTATGTTTTTAATATATACAGGGTGGCTCGTTTTCGATAGATCTTCACGGTATTGGAGAAATTTTAAGAGATAGAGCAAATTTAATGACATGTTCTCGAGTTCGATTTTCGAAAAATCTGCAACGAAGGAAACAGATCGCGGCTAAATTGATTCGTTTCGGAAATACAGGACGTTTTTTAAATTTTGAACATTTTTGGCACACATTTTTGGCACACATTTTTGGCACACATTTTTGGCACACATTTTTGGCACACCTTTTTGGCCCACCTTTATATCTCGGTTGGTGGTAAAGATAGAAAAAAAAAACAAGTTTGTTTAAATCTACGTCGAATCAGTGGCGTTTTTTTTTT
>JAHBCN010001428.1:0-117724 GCA_019359885.1 Listronotus oregonensis
TTTTTTAAATATCTTTTGTTAATAGTTAGATAATCACAATGATCGCATTTAAATATGTTTTTATGTAGGTCGTGTGTATTTAAATTGCTTATATACGGTGTTTGATATTCACACTGAGAGCATTTACACATTTGACCAAATTTTATACAGTGAGGAAGTGGCATTTTTAAATTTCGCTTTTGCTTGGCTTGATCATCACATTGATTTTCGTTTTGGATCGGACGATTTCCATATTTTTCTTTGTCAAAGCAATTAACCATTATCCTAAAAACCAAAAAGTTTACCTTTACTAAGTAAAATCAATTTTGAAGATTGAGAAGCTTTATAAAAGTAGAATTTTTATTTAGTCCTCCACATAAAATAATTTTGGGAGATAATTTACAGGGTGTCTCAAATTTCAGTACAGATAATTTAAAAGTATATTTTTGAGGTCAAAATATGACTTTTATTCCCATAAACATTTGTCCTGAAATGCCCACCTACAAGCTACAACCACAGTAAGTTGAGTAAAAAAACAATTATTTTAAATCATGGCTACAGCATCAAATCTCAGGAAAATTTGCATATTCCTGTTATTTTTGGTGGTCTTTACCTTTTATTTGTATCTTACAAAGGGCAAAACACCAATTTTAGCGTTGAATTGAGGACAACAACTTAAACAAATATTACTAAAACAAGCAGTCATAGCTAACTACATTAATACGTCCTTAAAATATTTATACTAAATTTCGAAATTACCTGCATTGATTATTTATTTTTTGATTATTAGGCAATAGAAATTTTCTTTAGATCCTTTAAAACATTATAATATTTTAACCTGCATATTATCTTTTGCTTGTTTTATTATTATTTGGAGTTTTTGTATTTAAAAACAAAAACTAAATTTTTTTGCCAGTTGTTCACTTTTAACTTAGACAATTAATAACAACACTGTATAATTTTATCAGTTGTAAGTTTATTTATCCTTATTGTTCATTAATAAAACAGTTCACTTGATTGAGATGTGTTAGATTGATTGCAAAGTGTTTTGATTACTCAGCCATATCGTGTTATATTAATTAGAAATTTATTATTATTGCATATTGGGGACCGGGTGCCAAAATACTACCCACTATATTTGTGGGGTGACGCCTTTACTGTCTTTGCCATGTAAAAATAGAATATTATTTAACAAGCACATAATGATGGTAGTATTTACTGCCACTTCCATTTGCAATTTTACGGTCAAATATTTTTAGGTAAGCAAGGAGCCTATTTTGAGCCAAATACCTTAGTAGTTATTTGTTTTTACATAAGGATCTCATAGTTTCAGTTCATTAATGTATTCCATTAACTTGCAATTTAAAAGCATAGAAATATTATCTAGATTTCTGGCATATGTTGTGACTGTGAATGTTATGTATATATCTCATATGAAAGTATATTACCTGGTTTCGGACTCCTCTTGTTCTTCCTCCTTAATGTCAATTTCGTCATTTTTTATTTTCCACTCTTCAAAGGTTATTTCATCAGATTTCTTATTATCAAATGTCACCATGTGTGTATTGTTAACTTTCACATCACTCACCATCTGTTCCGTAGAGAAATCAGTAGATCTGTAAATAAGATTAATAATTTGAAAACTCAGTAAAACCAGGCTAGCTTGTTGTCTTGTTGACAAATTTTTCTTACTCTTAACACTTATGTCTCAATAAACCAGTAAAACTGCTATAATTTAATTAAAAAAGCAATCTGGGTCTCTTTTTAAAAAAATAAATTAAACTAGTGTTTCATATACTCTATTTTAACAAACATAAAGTATCAAACACTTAATAATTTCCAAATTAAATAAAATGTAATTGTCTTGAAAGTTGTCTGAACTCCGATTTCAACCAAATTTGATATAAGGCGATTTTTGGGGCTAATCACGAATCTAAAACATTTTTTTTAATGTTTCATTTTTAAAATATCTATCATCAAAGTTTAAAATCAAACTAACCTCCTTGTCACGCAATTGCTTTAGCCCAAGTGTTTTTGCCTAAAAACACTTTTCCAACTTTTATTTGGCCGTTGGCAGCCTTTAAAAAAAATTATTATTATTATTATTTTTTTATTATTATTAAAATTAATATCAAATAAATAGCAAAGGCACAGTAAAGCTGAAGGTGAGTAGCAGAGAGAGCGTGCAAAAATGCCCTAACTCATTTGCCGGAGAGTAGGGGGAGTTAAACTGGGCGCCACTGCTTTTGGTGCCAGGCCTAGCAGAGACCTTCCAAGATTTAATTGGGAACTCTCGTTCAACTTTACTACCACTCAAAGACAAGAAAAACTTTACTAAACAATATTAACATTAGAAAAAGGAGACACTAGGTGAGCCAAATAAAACACTATATTTAAAACAACTAGTTAATTGAATTTATTATAAATTTATAATTTAAAGTTTACACAAAAAAAAATAATAAAAATAAAATGGTGAATGCGCTAGATTATGAAATTACAAAATTTTAATTTATAATTTAAAAGTTTACAAAAATATATATATATATATATATATATATATATATATATATATATATATATATATATATATATATATTATATATATATATATATATATATATATATATATATAATATATATATATATATATATATATATATATATATATATATATATATATATATATATATATATATATATATATAATAAAAATGAAATGGTGAATGCGCTTAATAACTGTTAAATTTTCATTACTGATGATAAGAATAAATATTAAAACTATAAGTCTACAATTTCAAAGAAAATATATAAAATATAAAAATATATATAAATGCCGCTTATTTAATTAACAATAATTAAATGACCAGGTGCACCATTTGAAAACCAATAAGGATATAAGATTTACCAAAAAAAATATATATATTACTATAAAAATAAGAGAAAAGGCCGCAAATAATTTAAAAACAATATGGTAAAAATTTAACCGGTAGAGTCCTAAATTCTAAATTGAAAGGTTATAAATAAAAATTGTTAGTTAGTTAATCATAATGTTGCCTGTTTTTGTCGATTCCAAGTGATAGCGTGTGTGCCAGCCACTACACCGTGAAGAGCGATGGTGTCCAAAACTACAGACAACACATTGACCAGTTAAATGGTCACTATCTCTGACCCGTCCCAAGAGAACTTCTACCAAATTGTTGGCCCCTCCAAACCAAAACGAAAACTGTTTCAAAATTAAATTAATGGCCCATGTGAAGAGAAATGGCCCGTCCGAAGAACCCTACAAAATTTAATACTAATTAAAACCCAATAAAACGTAAGATAATTAAGCGACTTTAAAAAAATCCAAGAAAATCCCATACTGTATGTGTTCCATTAAAAAAAGTTAATAAAAGGAAACTTTAAAATCTGGTGCTTGGTTCGAGACCTTTCAGTAAACAAAAAAAATAATTACTTATTAAGTAAGCAACGTTAATTAATCATAAAAAAACAATCCCATTAAGTAAAGACAACATAAAATAAAATTGTTTCAGCAAACTAGTTTACAAAAAAAAATTATGCCCTTTTCCATTGGCACAAAAAAAAAAGAACATATTCCCTAGCTACCAAAAGTTAATTAATAATCACTTAACTAGTGTAAAATAAAAGGTAATATTATTATATCCATACGATTGTATTTAATCGTAGGTAAAAGCCCAAAACATATTTACTGATCTTTATTTTTACTTGGCAAAACAAATAATAAGTAGGTTTTTGACTGATAATTTAAATAGTTCAATCACGATATATTAACTTGTTTGATTTTTTTTGTCTTAAAAAAAAACACTCTATCTTGTAGAATTAGAAGATAACAACAAAATAAAAATAACTTATATATCATTGATAAATGATAATTAAATAAGGTAAAAAAAAATAACTCATTTTTTGTTAAGTATAACAAAAGCCTCTCCGGCCTACTAAATTGACAATTTAAATAATAAATAGGTCTCGAACAGTCACCCAGATACTTATACCCTGAATAAAAGTCTCAAAAAGAAAAATTATGACAAGAAAACTTAGTAATTAAAGATGTATTACCAAAAGAAGGTAATTTAACCCCAGAAAATTAATTAATACTAAAAGAAACAAAGAATATATACACAAGCGCCATCTAACGGCGATTTATTAAAACTTTAACGCTAATTAGAGTAGCCAATTAACGTAACTGTCAAAAAAAACAACAAAAAAGAATAATTCAATAAAACTGCGATTTTCGCAATAAATTGGCCACAACAAACCCCTTAAATTGGTGTAATTAGGGTAATTAATAATTAATTCCTACTGAAATTCGACTTGCCCAACGCATGACGTAATATATAAAAAAAAATAATGAAAATCCCCTGAACCACCAGCGCGTCTTAAGAAAACCCAAATAAATCTATTAATGTACCGTTTTATACGGAAAATACTCAGTTAGAATAAGTCTAGAAGAACTTACCCAAGATGTTAAGGGGTATTTTCCACTAACACGTGATCCCTGCGGCGTCGAACTGCAAGTCCTGCAATGCAGATTTCTTTCCCGAAACAGCCAAAAGGCAACGCAAAACAACAAAATTCACACAAAACCAAAGGTAACTTAAATCGGGAAAGATTTTTGGGAAATTTGCAGCACAAATCCTATAAAGATGGCTTGAATACCAGTCGCTGCAAATTTTCCTAGTTCTCGCCTTGAAGAATGACGTGAGAGTCGCAAAACATGGCCGTTGGCCCTTTGTCCTTCTCAAAAAGCAACAGAGGGTGCTCGCGCATCGCTGCTAAGTCTAGGAATCCTCTCGCCTCTGAATCGTTACGCATTTTGAGTTGCCTACCCATGCTGCCCAAATAACAATGTTAATTTTTTAGTAGACAATACTACGAGGGGTAAAAGCAACGTAAAGCATAAGGTAGGATACCAAATACGATAGAAAAACAGAAGTAACCCAGCAATTACAATCAAATTTGGAGCCTTTTGCCAAAAATAAACTGCAAAAAAAATGAAAACCGACCTGCATTAAGGTAAACAAACTAAATTATTAAAAACAAACGTAGAAATAAAAACTAACCGTGACATACTTTACACTATTCCTCCTTCTTTTGGCACAGAATTCTTAGTTTTCACACTAAATTGCTACATAATATTTTATAAACATCTTTTAAAAGCTTATTTTATATTTATTTATACCTTCTTTTCATTTAATTGGAAAAAAATGAAAAAGGTGTAAAAGAAACATAAAAAATGTTTTTAAAGGTGTTTATAAAAAGTTGTGTGCCAATTTAGTGTAAAAATCATAAATTGTGTGCAAAAGAAGGGGGAATATAGTAAAAATGAGGTTAGTTTGATTTGCGACTTTGATGATGAATATCTCAAAAATAAAAACTGGTAATTGTCTCGAAAGTTGCCTCCTCTCCGATTTTGACCAAATTTGGTATACGGGGGTTTTTGGGGCGCTGATTACGAATGTGCAAAAAAAATTTTCGACAACGTTTCGTTTACGAGATATTCATCATCAAAGTTAAAAAACAAACTAACCTAATTTACACTATATTCCCCCTTCTTTTTGTACAGAATTCTTGATTGTTACACTAAGTGGCACACAATATTTTATAAACACCTTTCAAAACCTTGTATTTTTATTTATTTTACACCTCTTTTCCATTAAATTGCGAACTTTCAAGTTTAAAGGCAGCAGCCACATTTGTTTACAAAAGGCTAGTGTATACACGTTGCGGCGTGTGAAAGTGGAGGTTTGCAATTAAATGGGAAAAAAATTTAAAATTAATATAAAAACAAGTTTTTAAAAGGTGTTTGTGAAATATTGTGTACCAATTTGGTTTAAAAATCAAGAATTATATGCAAAAAGAATGATTTGAATAGAGTTATTTTAGAAAATTAGAGTTATTTTGAGATTTTCCGAAGGACCTTTGAGTGTTACGTAATCACTGGATTAGTATCTTCACCTACCTTGTTCAGATTTAGTTGCCTCCAGTAATCCGTCTTCTTCGATAGTTCAGGGAGAAAGTTTTTCTTTTTCACTCGGACCGAGACTCGAATTAACACTTAAAATAAGACGTGGCCAAAAACGGGTACGAGAGAAGATTCAATTACAGGTAAAGCGTGAACGGGTTGCACCTGAATGATGATAGGACTTGTTCCCTTTCCAGTGAGTAAAAACGCGAAATGCAAAAAGAGTCCTTAACGCAAATACATATTTTAAGATTAGAGACACGTAGCAATTATATTTAACGTACGATAATCCTATTGAAAATGAATACTTAAATGAATGTGATTAAGAATTAGCCAAAGAATAAAGAAAAAAAAGAAATAAATAAATACTTGAATTCTTACATAAAAATAGACAAAAATTACACCTATATACAGGCTGTCGCAGGCGTTAACAAAGAAGGAGGAATAGTGTAAATAAAGTTAGTTTAATTAACAACTTTGATGATGAATATCTCAAAAACGAAACGTTGCCGAAATTTTTAAAGATTCGTAATCAGCGCCCCAAAAAACCCCCGTATACCAAATTTGGTCAAAATCGGAGAGGAGGCAACTTTCGAGACAATTACCACCAAATTAAACAAATAATGCAATATTACCGTATTTACAACTAATCTTAACTCACTTATCTAAATCCACGTCAGAAGAATCCAAAATATCTTTCACTTCAGTATTCCTTGAAGAACATTTAAATTTGAAACTGCTGCTTACTGGCTCCAATTTTAAAATCGAAAGGTTGGATGTCTCATCTTCCATTATTACATTCCCCAAATCATCCACTTTTTTAACTACTTCTACTGAAGAATAATTACAATTTTCCTCAGACACTTCCTTTTTAACGGAAAGAGATTTAGAAAATTCCATGGTAATACTAATTTGTTGCACCCCACTTAGTCAACCAAATTTTTCAGCAATTGATTATCCGCTTTGAAATGGGCGGGTTTTCTTAGGTATACTTTCGATAGTCAAATTTTAAATTTCTTTGCTAACAAAGTAGTTCTTGTGATCACTAGAAAACAGGGAGATTTTAAGCCACCTATTTGAACAGCAATACACCTTATCCGTTATACAAAGCATGTGCAGTAGCACTGAAATAAGCGACGTTATTAAATGACATTAATCAACCTTATTAAAGTTAAAGTTACGTTGTTTGTGTTGTGTTATTGCTTCTACACTGTTGCCACCTGTAGAACATTAATCAACAAGTTTTATCATAAAACACTTAAGTTTTGTTATAAAATCATGTCAAATCATGAGTTTTAACTATATCAATTTTTTTACAATATTTATAATTTTTTCTTAAAAAGCAAAGTAAAATATCTCACACAATTAAATGCTGTGGAAACGACCCATTACAAATTTAAGAAAGGAGAATAATATGCGCTTTTATTTCATAGAAAATTGAAACATTTGTTTCATTTTTTTATGACTTACTTGTAAATTGTGTTTTGAAAAGTTGAACTGTGGTTTTGAGTAATAATTTCTGTTTTTAAAAGGGATAGACTAGAAAAGAGGCTAAGACACAGCTTGCTAAGATTTGGAGATTTCGATTATGTAATTCTTTTGTTGATCTGCCACGTTAATAACCCCTTCGTCGAGATGGTTTAAAAACTAATTTTTGGAATGCGTCTATTAGAGTAATGTGTTTACTTTATTAGCTGATAAAGAGATATCACGTTTGATGCTCAAGTTGTGGCCTAAAACCTCCCTAACATATATTTCATATTAAAGTTTACAAATGTTAGACAAGGAAAGAGTCTATGTGGTAGTATTTGTAACTTAGACTCTTTCCTAGTAGTAATACTAGGAAAGAGTCTAAGTTACAAATACTACATACTACACACTAGTGATGGGATAATTCGATTATCCCATCACTAGTGTAGTATTGTGGGTATTTGTAACTTAGACTCTTTCCTAGTATTACTACTAGGAAAGAGTCTAAGTTACAAATACTACCACAATACTACACACTAGTGATGGGATAATTCGAAGTAAAAATAATCGATAATCCGATTATTGAAATAATCGCTATCATGCGATTATACAGATTTTAATTTGAATTACGAAAAATAACCTGATTCCACAGAATTTATTACGAGTCTCGAAAAAAAAATAACATATTGTAATGACGAATAAGTTTTAATATTTTAATAGTAAAGTATATATTTATGTAAATAGAGAGGACAATTTAATTATAAAAAAGGTAATATTTTACTTACCGGTCCCACGGCCGATTTTATTAAAATTTTGTATACAGGGGTTTTTGGGGCGCTTATCACAAATCTGAAGTCATATTTTGTCGGACTCTGCTAGTTTTTGAATTATAACGCCCCACTCGAACCTAACCTCACATCTGCACAAACTCCTAAAATTCCTCCATCTTAAAACTGATTACACCCAAAATGGAAGATTTTATGGTAATATATTTATTATTTTATACGATAAATTTAATTTTACCTTAATTTAACAATTATTTTTAATAAAAAAGCACAACAAGCGCTTCCAAAAAAATAATATTTTTACTTTTATAAATGTCAACAAAATTGTCTAGGTATTTTAGATAACTTTATGTTGGTACACCAGGGACCCGCGAACCAATTGAATGCGCTTAATTTTTAAATTTAATTCGCGAAAAATAAAAATAATTCAAATTTATAAAGTAGGTCATTCGATTGTTTTGCGGTCCCTGGCGTACCAGCATAAAACAATCTAAAATCTCTGGACAATTTTGTTGACATTTATAAAAGTAAAAATAATATTTTGGAAAGTGCTTGTTGTACTTTTTTATTAAAACATTTGTTAAATAAAGATGAAATTAAATTTATCTTATAAAAAAATAAGTGTATTTCGATAAAATCTTCCATTTTGGTTGTAATCAGTTTTAAGAAGGAGGAATTTTAGGAAAGTTCTGCTGGTTAGGTTCGAGTGGGGCGTTATAACAAAACTAGCAGAGTACAAAAATTTGACTTCAGATTCGTGATCAGCGCCCCAAAAATCCCCGTATACAAAATTTCAATAAAATCGGCCGTGGGCCCTAATTTAAAAATTACCATAAAAAATTATGGCAAATGGAAAATTTATTTACTAAAATAATAATAATAGTAATAATATATATTATACAGTGTCAAAAAAGTCCAGAATCCCCGTTGATGTATTATTAAGGGGATCCCGGACTTTTTGACAAACTTATATATATTTAGTGTTTGTGTTTAGTTACATCGGAATCGAGTTACATATTCATTCAGAAATCAAGAATTTAAAATTCAAACGATAAAAAAAATAAAATAATAATATAATTCGAATTATCAACTAATCCGATTATTAAAATCATTCATAATTCAATAATTCGATTCTTAAAATAATCCGATTATGCCCATCACTACTACACACAAGGTAGTGGATAGACTAGAAAAGAGGCTAAGACACAGCTTGCTAATATTTGGAGATTTCGATGATGTAATTCTTTTGTTGATCTGCCACGTTAAGATGGTTTAAAAACTAATTTTTGGAATGCGTCTATTAGAGTAATGTGTTTACTTTATTAGCTGATAAAGAGATATCACGTTTGATGCTCAAGTGGTGGCCTAAAACCTCCTAACATATATTTGATATTAAAGTTTACAAATCTAGACAAGGAAAGTAGTGATGGAACCTTCCGAATGATCTTCCGAACGATATTCAATATAGACAGTACCAAATAAGTCTGACATCAATGTACATTTGCCAGTTATGACTAGATAAGCAACCGATAATCGGAAAAGACCAAAACGATTAATTACCCCGATGAGCTATTTCAAAAAGTCGATCTGGGTCTAGCAGGCCAGACAGAGCTAGTGTAATTTTAGAAAAATTGTGGGAGTTTTCTTTTGCTTTCTACCAAAGACATAAACTTGCGAGTTAGCGAAACTAGTAACAAAGGTCTGATTGTTATTCAGAAACAGTGCACACTATTTTATACTAGTTTTTTAATTAGGGCACTCTTAATAAAGGTGTTATTTAGAACTAGTTGTATACAAAAACTGTAAAATAATGTAAACTATAGGTATGTTTGTTATCCAGAAATAGAGTACTCTATTTTACACTTTTTTGTCAATAAACCGTTTGTAATCGTCAGTGTAATTTATGACTAGGTGTTTGGTATGAGTTCTGGTGTAAACTAGTTTTCATTTAATTACGCTAACTCTCGAAGTAAAGAAGTTAGATGCATGTTTAATACAAGACTTAAAGTTGTTTGTTTATAATCATAACCATAAAACCATTTTTAATTTCTGAAATAAGTCTAAAACGCGTTTGGTATAAAAATCAAATCGTAACTTATTTACACTTAGTTCCACTTTTTAGTCCTACACTACTCTGTTCTACTCTAAACTTGATAACAAACAGACCTTTATTTGTGAATAACCTTTAAACCCATACCTACTAGAGGCAGCTTTGCCGCTCGGCTATGCGAACAAGTGTACAAAAAAGAAAAAAGAATAGTAATACAATCTTTCTTTTTTGCTCTACAGACCTGATTGGACAGCGGGAAGGAATATGTGCCCCACTCCGCGTACTGATTGGTGTTCTGCTATTTAAAATTTGTTTTTAGATATTTGTTTATTTAATTGTGCTTGTTTAAAAAAATAGTGTTAAAAATACATGTTTATAACCTTTATAAAGTAAATACAGGGTGCCACAGATTCGAGTGCATGCATGGGGATCTCGGAAACCGTAAGAGATACGAAGTCGGTTAAATTATGTGTTGCGCATTTAGGTGCCTAATAACATGCCGAGTAGAAAGTTGTAAAATTCCGAGTACTTCCGGAGATATCAGGAAAAAACCGAAATTTGCTGATTTCGTTTTAATTTTTTTCTGACGTTATTTAAAGAGATATGAAAAAACAAAAGACACTTTCTCATGGCCACTTTTTAAGGTCTACAAAATAGCGTTAAGAGATTGTCCGTACGACGTTTCGTTTTCGTTAGACCATTATCAACTTAATTTTTTTAAATGCGGCACCCAATTGTTTATTGCATTTTTTTGAAGCAGTTAATATCCCAATTACAATGATGTATAACACTTAATATTTTTCTGTTAAATAAACAAATTTTCCATAAGAGACAATGAGTAAGACAAGGAACGCACATCATTTCTTATAGGGGCGTTCCATATTAGTTAATAAATATTAAGTGTTATACATTTTTGTAATCGGGATAATAAGAAGTTCAAAAAAATTAAATAAAAAACCCAGGTCCGTATTTAAAAAAATAAAGTTGATGATGGTCTAACGAAAACGAAACGTCGTACAGAAAATCTCTAAACGCTGTTTTATAGAACTTAAAAAGTGGCCATAAGAAAGTGTCTTGTTTTTTCATATCTCTTTAAATAACGTCAGAAAAAAATAAAAACAAAATCAGCAAATTTCGGTTTTTTCCGGATATCTCCGAAAGTACTCGGAATTTTACAACTTTCTAATCGGCATGTTGTTAGGCACCTAAATGCGCAACTTTGCCATAATTTAACCAACTTCGTATCTCTTACGGTTTCCGAGATCCCCATGCATGCACTCGAATCTGTGGCACCCTGTATAGTATAACTTAAACCTGTTTATCTTTTTGAGGTTTTTTAATAAAGTTTAATAAACTTAAATGGACAAAATTAAAAAGTAATCCATTAACAAAAAACATGACTTTGCTCCGTAATAGTCACTGTAGCGCTTTAATTATTTTATCTATGATGAAAATACAAATTTTAAGCTCTTATTATGGGTTGATAACCGAATTGCAACACTGTAATGCCTAATCTGTGTTCTATATTGCTAAAAAATGGTATATTTAATTCTAATACAAGGTCATTGTCTTCTAAAAATACAATCTGTTGTTCATTAATTAGTTATTCCAAGGACATCTAACACCAGTGTGTTTAAAAATCGCAAAAGAGATACATAAAGAAGTGGGTTAACCATAGGATACACGTACAAAAACTGACTGCAGCACCAGTACCTTTCTTTCGCTCTACGTGCTGACTCGTAGGCGGAGTATAACCCTCTCGCCTGCCAGGCAGTACGCAAGCAGGAGATAGAAAGATTAGAGTTATAGAAGAGTGCTAGTAAATATAGATTGAAAATATAATCAAACTTCTGATAATTGTAGCTAGGTGCCACTACTAACAACAACGGACTTAAAGTTTGAAAACTTTGGAAATTTGGGTAAAATTGAGTTTTTTGTCGGTCAACTTTAACCAAATAATTTTACAATTAATAAAAACATCATTTTCATTTTATTTTTCGTTTAATTAGGTATTTGATTTGTTTAACAATGTATGACAAATTTACAAAATCTACCTAAATTCAGAAAAACATATGAAATACATAAATAAAACATCCACACAAAAAACTGGTCTGTAGTTCAAATGTTATATATGTATAAGAATCAGGGATAAATCTATCAAAATGACTTAGAAATGTTATTTTAGTCTTTTATACAAAAAAAATAAATAGAAGTTTTTTTTTATTTCTACGACTGTTTATTACCTTTTCTTAATACAGGGTGGCTTTGCCCTTCATAGGAGTTTTTTTTTAATTAAAACTAACAAGAAATAGCTGTTTCATAGTTTTGATTCATATGAAATTACAAAAAAAATCAGTGTTTTTTAAAATGTTATTTATTTTTTAATTTTTTAGAGATGATTTGAGTCCTTTAGAGGTCTTAGCTTTTTAAACCTGAATAAATTTTTTACATAACTACTTAATTTTATACTAATAGAGTTTCTAGTCGGGTTTAAGGGACGCCGTTGATTGGAATTTCTTCCTGACGTTTCGCTAGCACAAGTGGCAAGCTTCTTCTGAGGTTCTTCCATCTCCGATGTTTGTTGCAGTCTGCAGCGAAACGTCAGGAAAAAATTCCAATTAACGACGGCCTTTAAGCCCGATTAGAAACTCTATTATTTTAAACACTCCGCAAAGCTTAGCCAATTTACTAATTTTGATAACACTAAAATTTTTGACTTCCATTGTCTTTATTTATTTTTCTCATTAACGGGCATCGCCCAATAACAAATTTAAATACAATATACATATAATAACCCTTAAAAATAAATATTACTTATGACTAACATTGCATATTTCAGTCAGTTATTAAAATTCATAATCAATAATTTAAAAAAAGAAAAAGTAAAAATAGCAAGTTAGAAAACTTCACAAACAAGTTGACAACTCTTTACATATAAGAAAAAATTTCAAACAAACTTAAACATACAAAATTAAAATTTAAATATACACATTAAAAAAGTATAGTAAAACATGGACTTAATTTATATAAACATTAGATTTGAGAACATTTCGAAGCCGATTTAGTGATAAATGCAATAAATCGTCCTTAACATTATTAGCGTGTTTCATTATTCTATCAATTGGGGAAAATTGCCCATATAACGTTGAGTGAAAGTTTGTTTTAAAAGTAACAGGATGCCTTAATGTCCTTGGAGGTACATAGAAATTTACGGAAAAGAAGTTCACTACATTGCACATGACCATGTATAAGTTTATATAGAAAAAATACATCAGCGTTTTCGCGTCTAACTCTCAAACTTTGTAAATTAATAGTTTTTTCTAATTGATCAAAATTTATTATATCTTGGGGAATCTGCAATTTAAAGGCAATATATCTTAAAAATTTTCTCTGTACAGAATTCAACATGTTAATGTACTTATCGTAATATGGATTCCAAACAACAGAACAACCTTCTAAAAGGGGCCTTCTAGAGAAACATACAATAGTTTTATTGAGTTTATATTTTGAAAATCTTTGGTATTTCTCTTAATAAACCCCAAAACCCTAAGCACTCTATTTTTATAGTATTCAATATGGGGCGAAAATGAAAGTTTAATATCAAAAAATACCCCCAAATCTTTTATAGTGTTTACTTGGCTTAAAGGCTCACTATTAATTCTATACACATTTCTCTGAACATTTAAAGATCTACTTAACTGAATTGATGTGCATTTTTTTATATTTAAGATCATTCTGTTATTTGAACACCAATCATAAAATCTATCCAAGTCTGATTGTAAATTAATAACATCCTGCCCATTTTTTATCTTAAGAAAAATCTTTAAATCATCAGCATACAATAAAAATTCTGAAAACCTAAAGCAATCAGCCACATCGTTTATAAAAATGTTAAATAATAAAGGGGAAATGTGTCCTCCTTGAGGAACTCCAGAGGGAACATCAAAAACTCTCGACTCATAGTTATTTATTTTAACTAATTGCTTTCTATTTGACAGAAAAGATCTAAACCAGTTTAACAGTGAACCATGAACACCATAACCATAAAGTTTGTTCAATAAAATCTCATGATTAATCTTGTCAAACGCCTTGGAGAAATCGGTATATATGGAGTCAACCACACATTATTGATTCACAGCGTTTCGGTTAGTGATGTATCTCCAACCCATTTAAAGTGATAATTAAAAACGATTCTTAAAAGCTACGACTTATATACTATCCGTTGCTCACCGCACCTTTACCGCTATTTGACGGTTCAGCAACGGCTGCCAGATATTCGGAATATCGATACTAGGCTTGCTAAATACATTTTGGTTAATTACAATTATTACAGCTTTTTTAAATTTTCTTTTCTTCCAGTGGATTTCTTTATGAATAATTTTTGCTTCCGACCATGGTATGCGGTGTTTAATATTTAAAGGAAACAACGATATTACCTAAGACAGTGCCTAAGCAAAACTATTGTACCTGACGATTTTATAACGTAGTTTGTCTTGAGTACGCTGCAGCACTACATGTAAATTTAATTTGTATTTTACGTTTTTAAGTTATTGTATATAGACTTTTAGCTTGAGGTATCCTATTATTATACAGCATTACCAGCTTTTTAATAAATTGAAAGTGTATTGAATATCTACCCACCTCTATTTCCAGCAAAAACATGCCTGCACCCTCATACATTCAACCAAAAACAGGTAAGGATTGGTCGAGTTATCGGGTTTTAATGTCCAGTGACGTGCTTATTTAAGTCGCCTTTCCGAATACTTTTTATGTCGCAGGACGTGTTTCCTTAAATTTCCTTTATGTAATGCTTGATAATCACATTGATCGCATTTAAACATATTGACATATTTAGGATTTTTATGCCGGAGAACATGTCCCTTTAAAGATTTTTTGTGCCGTGTTTGAAAATCACACTGATCGCATTTAAACATACTGACATCTTAAGGATTTTTATGTCGGAGGGCGTGTTTCCTTAAATCGCCTTTTCGAACACTTTGATAATCACAATGATCGCATTTAAACATATTGACATCTTTAGGATTTTTATGTCGGAGGGCGTGTCTACTTAAATCGCCTTTTCGAACACTTTGATAATGACACTGATCGCATTTAAACATATTAACATCTTTCGGATTTTTATGCCGGAGGACGTGCTCCTTTAAATATCTTTTTTGCCGTATTTGAAAATTACAGTGAAAGCATTTAAACATATTGACATCTTTAGGATTTTTATGCTGGAGGACGTGCCTCTTTAAACTTCCTTTTTCCAGTGCTTGATAATCACAATGATCGCATTTAAACATATTGACATCTTTAGGATTTTTATGCCCGGAGGCGTGTCTCTTAAATCCCTTTTCGCATTTGATAATCACACTGATCGCATTTAAACATATTGACATCTTTCGGATTTTTATGCCGGAGGACATGTCTCTTTAAAGATATTTTGTGCCGTGTTTGAAAATCACAGTGATCGCATTTAAACATATCGACATCTTTCGGATTTTTATGCTGGAGGACATGTCCCTTTAAAGATATTTTGTGCTGTGTTTGAAAATCACACTGATCGCATTTAAACATATTGACATCTTTCGGATTTTTATGCCGGAGGACGTGCCTCTTTAAACTTCCTTTTTCCAGTGCTTGATAATCACACTGATCGCATTTAAACATATTGACATCTTTAGGATTTTTATGCCGGAGGACGTGCCTCTTTAAATTCTTTTTCCAGTGCTTGATAATCACACTGATCGCATTTAAACATATTGACATCTTTCGGATTTTTATGTCGGAGGACGTGCCTTTAAATTCTTTTTCCGTGTTTGAAAAATCACATGATCGCATTTAAACATATTGACATCTTTCGGATTTTTATGTCGGAGACGTGTTACTTAAATATCTTTTTGCACGTTTGATAATCACATGATCGCATTTAAACATATCGAATCTTTCGGATTTTTATGTCGGAGGACGTGCACTTTAAAATCTTTTTGCCGTGTTTGAAAATCACATGATCGCATTTAAACATATCGACATCTTTCGGATTTTTATGCCGGAGGACATGCTCTTTAAAATTTTTTGCCGTGTTTGAAAATCACAGTGATCGCATTTAAACATATGACATCTTTCGGATTTTTATGCGGAGGACATGCCTCTTTAAAATTTTTTGCCGTGTTTGAAAATCACACTGATCGCATTTAAACATATTGACATCTTTCGGATTTTTATGCGGAGGACATGTCCTCTTTAAAGATTTTTGTCCGTGCTTGAAATCACACTGATCGCATTTAAACATATTGACATCTTTGGATTTTTATGCGGAGGACTGCCTTTAAATTCCTTTTTCCAGTGCTTGATAATCACACTGATCATTTAAACATATTGACATCTTTAGGATTTTTATTCGGAGGACTGTCCTTTAAAATTTTTGTCCGTGTTGAAAATCACACTGATCGCACTTAAACATATTAACTCTTGTTTATGTTGCATATTGTGCTTTATAAATATCTTTTGTTAATAGTTAGATAATCACAATGATCGCATTTAAATATATTTTTATGTAGGTCGTGTGTATTTAAATTGCTTATATACGGTGTTTGATATTCACACTGAGAGCATTTACACATTTGACCAACTTTTATACAGTGAGAAAGTGGCATTTTTAAATTTCGCTTTTGCTTGGCTTGATCATCACATTGATTTTCGTTTTGGATCGGACGATTTCCATATTTTTCTTTGTCAAAGCAATTAACCATTATCCTAAAAACCAAAAAGTTTACTTTTACTAAGTAAAATCAATTTTGAAGATTGAAAAGCTTTATAAAAGTAGAATTTTTATTTAGTCCTCCACATAAAATAATTTTGGGAGATAATTTACAGGGTGTCTTAAATTTCAGTACAGATAATTTAAAAGTGTATTTTTGAGGTCAAAATATGACTTTTATTCCATAAACATTTGTCCTGAAATGCACCACCTACAAGCTACAACCACAGTAAGTTGAGTAAAAAAACAATTATTTTAAATCATGGCTACAGCATCAAATCTCAGGAAAATTTGCATATTCCTGTTATTTTTGGTGGTCTTTACCTTTTATTTGTATCTTACAAAGGGCAAAACACCAATTTTAGGGTTGAATTGAGGACAACAACTTAAACAAATATTACTAAAACAAGCAGTCACAGCTAACTACATTAATACGTCCTTAAAATATTTATACTAAATTTCGAAATTACCTGCATTGATTATTTATTTTTTGATTATTAGGCAATAGAAATTTTCTTTAGATCCTTTAAAACATTATAATATTTTAACCTGCATGTTATCTTTTGCTTGTTTTATTATTATTTGGAGTTTTTGTATTTAAAAACAAAAACTAAATTTTTTTGCCAGTTGTTCACTTTTAACTTAGACAATTAATAACAACACTGTATAATTTTATCAGTTGTAAGTTTATTTATCCTTATTGTTCATTAATAAAACAGTTCACTTGATTGAGATGCGTTAGATTGATTGCAAAGTGTTTTGATTACTCAGCCATATCGTGTTATATTAACTAGAAATTTATTATTATTGCATATTGAGGACCAGGTGCTAAAATACTACCTACTATATTTGTGGGGTGACGCCTTTACTGTCTTTGCCATGTAAAAATAGAATATTATTTAACAAGCACATAATGATGGTAGTATTTACTGCCACTTCCATTTGCAATTTTACGGTCAAATATTTTTAGTTAAGCAAGGAGCCTGTTTTGAGCCAAATACCTTAGTAGTTATTTGTTTTTACATAAGGATCTCATAGTTTCAGTTCATTAATGTATTCCATTAACTTGCAATTTAAAAGCATAGAAATATTATCTAGATTTCTGGCATATGTTGTGACTGTGAATGTTATGTATATATCTCATATGAAAGTATTTTTAAGTCGATATATTACCTGGTTTCGGACTCCTCTTGTTCTTCCTCCTTAATGTCAATTTCGTCATTTTTTATTTTCCACTCTTCAAAGGTTATTTCATCAGATTTCTTATTATCAAATGTCACCATGTGTGTATTGTTAACTTTCACATCACTCACCATCTGTTCCGTAGAGAAATCAGTAGATCTGTAAATAAGATTAATAATTTGAAAACTCAGTAAAACCAGGCTAGCTTGTTGTCTTGTTGACAAATTTTTCTTACTCTTAACACTTATGTCTCAATAAACCAGTAAAACTGCTATAATTTAATTAAAAAAACAATCTGGGTCTCATTTTAAAAAAATAAATTAAACTAGTGTTTCATATATTCTATTTTAACAAACATAAAGTACCAAATACTTAATAATTTCCAAATTAAATAAAAAGTAATTGTCTCGAAAGTTGTCTGAACTCCGATTTCAACCAAATTTGATATAAGGTGATTTTTTGGAAGCTAATCACAAATGTAAAACATTTTTTTTAATGTTTCATTTTTAAAATATCTATCATCAAAGTTTAAAATCAAACTAACCTCCTTTACACTATTCCTCCTTCTTTTGGCACAGAATTCTTAGTTTTCACACTAAATTGCTACATAATATTTTATAAACATCTTTTAAAAGCTTATTTTTATATTTATTTATACCTTCTTTTCATTTAATTGGAAAAAAAATGAAAAAAGGTGTAAAAGAAACATAAAAATGTTTTTTAAAAGGTGTTTATAAAATGTTGTGTGCCAATTTAGTGTAAAAATCATAAATTGTGTGCAAAAGAAGGGGGAATATAGTAAAAATGAGGTTAGTTTGATTTGCGACTTTGATGATGAATATCTCAAAAACAAAACTTTGGTAATTGTCTCGAAAGTTGCCTCCTCTCCGATTTTGACCAAATTTGGTATACGGGGGTTTTTTGGGGCGCTGATTACGAATGTGCAAAAAATTTTTCGGCAACGTTTCGTTTACGAGATATTCATCATCAAAGTTAAAAATCAAACCAACCTAATTTACACTATATTCCCCCTTCTTTTTGTACAGAATTCTTGATTGTTACACTAAAGTGGCACACAATATTTTATAAACACCTTTCAAAACCTTGTATTTTTATTTATTTTACACCTCTTTTCCATTAAATTGCGAACTTTCAAGTTCAAAGGCAGCAGCCACATTTGTTTACAAAAAGGCTAGTGTATACACGTTGCGGCGTGTGAAAGTGGAGGTTTGCAATTAAATGGGAAAAAAATGTAAAATTAATATAAAAACAAGTTTTTAAAAGGTGTTTGTGAAATATTGTGTACCAATTTGGTTTAAAAATCAAGAATTATATGCAAAAAGAAGGAGGAATAGTGTAAATAAAGTTAGTTTAATTAACAACTTTGATGATGAATATCTCGAAAACGAAACGTTGCCGAAATTTTTAAAGATTCGTAATCAGCGCCCCAAAAAACCCCAGTATATCAAATTTGGTCAAAATCGGAGAGGAGGCAACTTTCGAGACAATTACCACCAAATTAAACAAATAATGCAATATTACCGTATTTACAACTAATCTTAACTCACTTATCTAAATCCACGTCAGAAGAATCCAAAATATCTTTCACTTCAGTATTCCTTGAAGAACATTTAAATTTGAAACTGCTGCTTACTGGCTCCAATTTTAAAATCGAAAGGTTGGATGTCTCATCTTCCATTATTACATCCCCCAAATCATCCACTTTTTTAACTACTTCTACTGAAGAATAATTACAATTTTCCTTAGACACTTCCTTTTTAACAGAAAGAGATTTAGAAAATTCCATGGTAATATAATTTGTTGCACCCCACTTAGTCAAGCAAATTTTTCAGCAATTGATTATCCGCTTTGAAATGGGCGGGTTTTCTTAGGTATACTTTCGATAGTCAAATTTTAAATTTCTTTGCTAACAAAGTAGTTCTTGTGATCACTAGAAAACAGGGAGATTTTAAGCCACCTATTTGAACAGCAATACACCTTATCCGTTATACAAAGCAGTCGGATTACGAAGTGACGATACGATAGAAGTGGCTATCGTTCCATAGAAAAGTGGAATTACGAGAGCGAACGACAATCGAAGATGTGTTGCATATTGCCTAAAAATAGCCGACAACGATTTTGTTATCGTGAGCTTGTGCCGAGATTATCTATCCTTTTCCAAACTACTCCGAACAATAATTGTTGTCCCTGTCTAACATAATTATTTCGTCTTTCCTCCGTTGGTCATTAATTTATTTATTTTATGGTTAGATTGGTTGGTTGTTAGCATAGGAACGTTAAGTGTTCGAATTGCCTCTTTTTTTGTTATTTTATAACATATTTATAAAAATGCTGCCCGTTTTTGCATTGCGAGTAAGAAGACTTTTAAGAAGACAGCAAAACTTGCGACATATTCGAGAGAGGGCAAGGATAAGAAGCCAAAGTAGTCCAATGGATTTACCAGACAGGAGGTTTATAGAATTGTTCCGGTTAAACAAGAACCTGGCAGGTCAATTAATTGAATTATTAAGGCCCCATATTCATCAGCCATTACTGAGAAGGGGCGTCACAATAGAAAGTGCAGTGTTAGCTTCATTGCGATTTTATGGTACAGGATGCTACCAAAGAAGTTTAGGACAAGATTTTAATTTTGGTTTTAGCCAGCCAACTGCGTCCAAATATATTAATATTGTCACCAATGCAATTTATGAGAATTTAGCAGACACTTTTATAAAATTTCCAAGTACACGAGATGAAAGGTTACAAAACAAGGCGGAGTTCATGGATAGATCGGGATTCCCTGGTATAGTAGGGGCGATTGACGGTACACATGTTGCTATTTTAAAACCATTCACTGAGGAACATAACTTCTTAAATAGAAAAGGTTTCCATTCTTTAAATGTTCAGATAATTTCTGACAACAGTTTAAAAATAATGAATATAAATGCTAATTTTGGAGGAGCCTCCCACGATTCCTTCATTTGGCGAAATTCAGTTGTTCAAAATTACATGAGGCATCTTTTCAATACAGGTGAAAGAACTTCTTGGCTAATTGGGGACTCTGGCTATCCTTTACAGCCTTTTTTAATGACTCCATTCAATAATGTTGAACCTAATACTCCTGAAGCTAACTTTAATGATGCACACATGAGGGCTAGAAATGTGGTAGAAAGGACCATTGGTGTGTTAAAAATGAGATTCAGATGTCTATTAAGAGAAAGAGTAGCACGATACAATGCTGTAAAAGTTTCAAAAATGGTAACTGTATGCTCAATTTTACACAACATGTGTGTAAATGGGGGAGTTCCTTTACTGGGACAAGAAATTAATGAACCTTTACCACCAGAAGAACATGAGATAATTGACAATGAACCAGCTGGTCTTAATCTACTACAGGAGGGACAAATTGTTCGTAATAATGTTGTAAATAGATATTTTTTGAATATTTAAATAGGTACCTATTACTTTTCTTCGATTTGTACTGATTTTATTAGTAGAACATAGTTAATAGGCATTTTTTATTATAACTTTTGCGACTCAATACCGTTTATGTATAGGCTGTAGGATTGCTATAAATTATTTGAATTGCATTAAATATTTAAATTGGATGTTCTTTTTGTTAATAAGAACTGTAACTTTTCACTTGATTCTATTATGTAGGTATAATGTATACCTTTACTTAGGTTTTATTTTAAATATAATATACATTTCTTTAGTATAACCACATAGTATTATTCTTGAATATATAAGATCCAAAATAAACTAAACCATCCAGTCAAACCCAGCTGAATATGCATTCTTTTTCTGTGCTTTCGCTATATTATAGATACTTACCATAGGTACTTGAAAAATAAACAATGATAGTGATAATCGGACCATTGACACTGTTCATTTTTTCTTTTTGCACCATCTTTGAAAGGTGTTAAGTACAGTTTTGTTCAATTAAAAGTTGTACACCAGTTGTCTTGTGTATGTCTGCCTGCATGTTTTGGAGTTCAAAAAAAGTTGTAGAAGCGTACATATACTAATTTAATTTCATATACTAATATATAGGTTACCAATACCTATAAACTTATCTATGTCAGTAATAAATTTATTGACTGATAAATTGAGACTGATTTACATAGCCCGCAATATCTATACTATACAATATTTTTTTGAACAAAACTATACAAAAGAGAATTATAGAAAAAAAATATCAGTATTACTAAAGACATATATTTTGAACTTTAAACATGTAACTTTGAAAAGGACACAAATTATTGCACATTCAAAAAAAAAAAATAAAAACTAAGAAAAATTAAAAACATAATTGTGAAATTTTATTTTTTTTGTTTCAAAATTTCACATAAATTTATTAGACACGTCTCAATTCCTTGAGCTGTTTTGCCAAGGTCCTTTAAAATATATTTAATGTCTCGCAATTCGTCTAAGGTCTCTTTGCACATATTCTCCATGTTGTCCTCCGGAGTAACTCTTCGTGGTTGCTTTTTCAATGGCGTTTTTATATAATCATGATCAGTCAGAATTCTTTTATTGCTAAAAAGTAATCCATGGGGTACAATTATTAAAACTTTATAGGTACTAATATGCAGCTAACCACCTAACTCGGGTGATATTGACAACAAAGCGTAATAAATAAAAGCTGAACTTACTGAAATCTGTAAAAAATGAATAGAGAGCCATTTACTTTTATCTTACGCCAAGTGTCTATATGTATATACCATGTATAATATTGCAAAGGATAGTAAAAATGAAATAAATGCTATACATAAAATGTATCAACACTTAAATATGTACATACCTATTAGGAGTTTTCTTGTTTTCTTTTTGTTCTTGTTCTATTTTATCCAAATCTGCTGAGATGTTCTCCTTTTCTTCAATTAGTTGTATGTTGGAAACATGCTGACTGTTTTCAGATACTATTTTTGCTGAAATAATACCTTCTTCAAATGTTTTTGACTGTTTTGGTATAGAAGTATCCGATTTCTTGAGAAAATGCAACTAAAATTCAAATATAAAATAATAATTATATTTGTTTATATAAAACTCTAAACTTTCTTTAGATATCTTTAAACATATTTATATTTTATTTCATATGATAATTAAAACATCATGAATGAAAGGTATTATGAATCTTGGTACATAATTTTAACCCTAAAATGAACTAGATGAATATATTTTTTAAGTATGTGAATTTTATATTTTAATTTATCTCATAAAAACTTAACAGAAAATTAGTTAAAATGTCAAAACGGCTATAAATTTTGCAATTAAAGTGGTCACCCCATAAGAAAGGACTTACTCCGTTTTCTGGCATTTCCAAACCATTGTAAAAGCTTTTTCCTAAAATTGACAGAATTCTTTCATCCAATTCGGTAAGAAGAGATCCTTTTGGTGGACCACCTCCAGTTCCACTAATATCATTTTTTAAGTCGGAAGCCTTCCTTTTCAAAATATATTTGTAATCAGTCCAAGTCTAAAAACAAATGAGTTCTAAATAAGATTTTCAACACATATTATTATACATTTATTTTTATTTCAAACGGAAAGATCCAAATTTGTACAGTTTAATACAGTCTCAAAAATTATTACTGACAATACACCTATAAATGATGAGGTTTTAGGGGTAAACACGAACAATGTATATCAGATTGACCGAATAATAAACTAACCTTTTGCCACTTTTGGTTGGATCTTTCGCCCAACCCAACAGAATTAAGCTGATTAGACAATTCATCCCAGAGTCTTTTCATGGTTTCCCTGCCTGTGGGTCCATTTATACGATTCCTTGCAAAATCTGGATGCAATTCCATGAAGTTAACGATGATTTCCCAATGTTGGTTGGTTACTTTAAAAGACATCTACAAATAATTAAAATGTTTAGTTATATTTATTAACTAAACACAAAAAATACTTACTTTTTTAAGAAATAACACACAAATTAACAAAACACAAATATAATTATAACCATAACTATTTTGGTTTTGGAATAACAAGGGGCGTGGGGGAGCAGGGGACGGAAAAAATAATGACAAAATTGACAATTGACAGTTGGACAATTCCGAATCGCGTTCCGTTTTCTCGAGTTCCTATCGAATAACCGAGTTTACACGACGATACAACTCATAATACTATCTATCATGACGATCTCTCTTCTATCGAGTCAAAATGTCATCGTGGTGTCGTGACGATATCGTGGCTTCGTAATCCCACTGCAGTACCAAATAAGTCTGACATCAATGTGACATTTGCCTGTTATGACTAGATAAGCAACCGATAATCGGAAAAAGACCAAAACGATTAATTACCCCGACTGAGCTATTTCAAAAGTCGATCTGGGTCTAGCAGGCCAGACAGACGCTAGTGTAGATTTAGAAAAATTGTCGGAGTTTTCTTTTGCTTTCTACCAAAGACATAAACTTGCGAGTTAGCGAAACTAGTAACAAAAGGTCTGATTGTTATTCAGAAGCAGTGCACACTATTTTATACTAGTTTTTTAATTAGGGCACTCTTAATAAAGGTGTCATTTAGAACGAGTTGTATACAAAAACTGTAAAATAATGTAAACTATAGGTATGTTTGTTATCCAGAAATAGAGTACTCTATTTTACACTTTTTTGTCAATAAACCGTTTGTAATCGTCAGTGTAATTTATGACTAGGTGTTTGGTATGAGTTCTGGTGTAAACTAGTTTTCATTTAATTACGCTAACTCTCGAAGTAAAGAAGTTAGACGCATGTTTAATACAAGACTTAGGCCCGGTTGTACAAACAATGGTTCAACAAGTTTTCTTGAACTGCAGTTCACTGTTGAACCCAGTTCAGAATTTTGAGTGTTGTACCACTGCAGGTTTACCTGAACTATCAGTTACCAAAGCCCACAAAGAAAAGAAGAAAAAATTGCCACAACTTAATCTAATCAAGGATTTTGATTTTATTAAAAAAACAACGCGTCGCTAGCGACCCAGACTCGTCTGGAGAGAAAAGGAGGAAGGAAGACAAGATAACACCTTAAAGAGAGAAAGAGACAAACCACGATGACGTCATAGAACAGATGTCCGTTCCCTTGTCCCGCGACATAAAAGGTTGCCCCCCTCAAGGTCACGGGACGTTGATAAGCCTCATTTACATATCTAAAGCGTATCTAATATGAATAAATTATAATCCACTTCAACTAACCAATCACAAGACAGTTGCCAGAAGACTCGATGACGTCATACGAAACAATTGCGTAATATTGTGCAATATTATGTAAATGGTACTACCTTGCACGGTTGGCGTATGCTGTTATTTAAAAAACAGTGCTGTTATTTAAAAATACAGGGCTGTTATTTAAAAATACAGGGCTGTTATTTGGAAAAACAGGGCTGTTATTTAAAATACAGGGCTGTTATTTAAAAACAGTGCTGTTATTTAAAATACAGGGCTGTTATTTAAAAATACAGGGCTGTTATTTGGAAAAACAGGGCTGTTATTTGGAAAAACAGGGCTGTTTTTTTGAAAAACAGGGCTGTTATTTGGAAATACAGTGCTGTTATTTAAAAAACAGTGCCGTTTTTTAAAAACGGTGCCGTTATTTGAAAAACAGGGCTGTTTTTTGAAAAACAGGGCTGTTATTTGGAAATACAGTGCTGTTATTTAAAAAACAGTGCCGTTTTTTAAAAACGGTGTCGTTATTTGAAAAACAGTGCCGTTATTTGAAAAACGGTGCCGTTATTTGAAAATACAGTGCCGTTATTAGAAAAACGGTGCCGTTATTTGGAAAAACAGGGCTGTTATTTGAAAATACAGGGCTGTTATTTAAAATACTGTTATTTGGAAAAACAGTGGTGTTATTTGGAAATAAGCGAATAAACTTCTAATTTTCCATTGCATTTATTTTATGAAAATTAATACTCGTAATATTCTTTGAGTTGAAAGCGCATTTATGCTAGAGAGATAAATATTTTGTATGATTGCATCTTGTTTATTTATTTTCCAAAATATACAGTTAAACAAAGCCCTTCTGAACTCATACCTTTAATCGCTGATGGCTAAGTCGTAATAATGTAATAAACTTACTAAATGATTGTTTCAAACAATTAGTGAAACATCTATTCCGTAACTCCTGTATTACATGTTTACCGTTAAAATTCTAATACTAATGATTTGTCTAAATATTTATTGAAACTACAAATGATTTACTTAAAAGAATTTTAAATCTATAGTTTGTACTTTAATCTTAGTTAAAACGCTGTATAAGTTAAGTTGTTAAATTGTATACATGTTTTTAATTAAGGCTTTGCTATTTTGACTGAAAGTCTATAATTTGATAAAAGGTGAAGAAAAATTAGAATTTATTTAAAAACGAATTATTTCAATCGTATGATAAATAAAAGGATTTATACCTAGTGATGCCAAAAGGGCTTTATGCCAATATTAAATTTGGACCATGTATGTTTTAACATCTTGAGTTAGAATAAAAAAGAATTATTTAAATATGTTGATAAATAAAAAACTTATACATAGTGTTGCCAAAAAGGCTTTATGCTTATATTAAATTTAAACATCAAATATGTATGTTTTAACATCCTGAATTAGAATAAAAAATTATCTAAATCTGTTGATAAGTAAAAAGTTATATATATAGTGTTGCCAAAAAGGCTTTAAGATAATATTAAATTTAAACATCAAATATGTATGTTTTAACATACTGAATTAGAATAAAAATAAATTATTTTTAATCGAATATTAAATAAATAAGATATACATAGTGTTGCCAAAAGGGCTTTATGGTAATATTAAATTTAAACATCAAATATGTATGTTTTAACATCCTGAATTGGAATAAAAAAGAATTATTTAAAAATTTACTATAGGGTTACCGTCCTAATCGCTAATTGATGAATTTCGACGATTTTTAAACAGCTGTAGCGCCTTTATGGTTAAAGATGGCGTCATGCGGTTTTCGCTATTCGATAGGTACGACGTTTCGCTAATTTTAAAAAATTTAAACCGCTCGTCTTAGACTCATCATCAGGGTTAAATAACGATTTTAGTTGATAGCGCCCGAACGGCATAACTTAAAATTTTAGAGTTTGCGCAAATCAATATTAGGTCTTAGCACAAGTATCCAACGCGTAACGGCCATTTTCCAAGTCACGTGGTTTTTGACATATGACAGGTGACAGATGACATTTGACAGGTGACATTTGACAGATAGTATTGACCACGCCCTAAATAACGCGTGACACAAGATTCCTAAATATTTAATTACGTCAGAGATTTTAAGATAATAAGCTCCGCCGGCGGACGGAGGTTGCAGAACTGTCATATTCTCCCTACTATACACTAAGTCGTGAGTTCGAATCCTGCTGGGTGCTGACTTTTTTTTATTTTTTTGATTAGTTCCCCAGGTGTTTTACAACTATACATGGTTTACCAATATTATTAATGACAGTTAAACAACCTTATTACTACTATTTTTCCTTTACTATGATGCTCACGTGTGCTGGCGTAATACTCAGGATCCTATACATTCATTTCACCTTAATATTTAATATCCCCCTATAGCTCAGTGGTAGAGCTCTAGACTTTGAAGCACTAGGACGACGGTTCAAATCCTGCTAGGTGACGACTTTTTTAATTTAATTAATTCTAAATTCTCTTCTACTAAACATTTATTTCAACTTAATAATTAATACTCCCCGATGGCTCAGTGGTTGAGCTCTGGGTTTTCAAGCACTAGGACGGCGGTTCAAATCCTCTGAATCCTTCAGGACTTTATTTATTTCCAAAATTACTCAAGGCCCCTTGATGAGTTCATATTTCATAATCTTGGTCTGCGCCATAATCTAAAGTCAAGCAACATCGGGCGTAGTTACTACTTAGATGGGCGCCGCAGATGGGTGACCGCTTGGCACTTGGTGCTAGACCGGAAGTAAATGCAAATCGGACCTTAAAATTATCCCATAAGAAATACATGGGAAAATGGCGAAATTTATTCTCGTATTGGTATAGCTTATCTACTGTTGCACACTCTCGAGCCCATAAATATACAGAAATAGACCAGATCATTTGAATATTTGCAATGACAAATAATTTAAGGCCTGATTTAGGTTAAAAAAAAACAAGCTGTGAGATTTAATATAGATGAAATTTTTAAACAAATTTCATCTGTTACAGATAAGTAAGATTTTATATTGTTTAATTACATTTAATTTTAAGTTTAAATATTCTATTTATTTTTTTAGAAACCATGCACTAATTCCTACTGAAATGGTATGCATTGCTTTACGATTTCTAGCCACTGGGAGTTTTTTACAAGTTGTTTGAGATTTTGGAGGTATTGACAAGTCAACGGCAAGTTAAAAAATATCTATGGTTCAAGAATCAGTTGCTGAATTGGGGCTAAAATTGATAAAAATGCTAAGAACTGAATCTGAAATTACCATTGTGAGGCGAGGATTTTTTAGCATTGGAGCCATGGATGGCACGCATAATAAAATTCAATCTCCTGGAGGGGCAGATGCAGAAAATTACAGAAAACAAAAAAGGATTTATTTTTTTATACAATATGTAGCTATTTAGCATCTGTGATTTATTTTGTCAGTAGTGATTGAAAAAAATGTAAAATTAAACAAAAAAAACAAATACAATACAAATAAATACTCATAATTATTATTAAGTTGTTTTTTTTTAATAAAATCAAAATCCTTGATTAGGTTAAGTTGTGGCAATTTTTTTCTTCTTTTCTTTGTGGGCTTTGCAACTGATAGTTCAGGTAAACCTGCAGTGGTACAACACTCTAAATTCTGAACTGGGTTCAACAGTGAACTGCAGTTCAAGAAAACTTCTGTTGAACCATTGTTTGTACAACCGGGCCTTAAAGTTTAAAAACTTCGGAAATTTGGGTAAAATTAAGTTTTTTGTCCGGTCAACTTTAACCAAATAATTTTACAATTAATAAAAACCCCCTTTTTTCATTTTATTTTTCGTTTAATTAGCGTCTTTGCGATTTGTTTAACAATGTATGACAAAAATTTACAAAATCTACCTAAACTACAGCAAAACATATGAAATACATAAATAAAACATCCACACAAAAAACTGGTCTGTAGTTCACATGTTATATATGTATAAGAATCAGGGATAAATCTATCAAAATGACTTAGAAATATTATTGTAGTCTTTTATACAAAAAATAAATAGAAGTTTTTTTATTTCTACGACTGTTTATTACCTTTTTCTTAATACAGGGTGGCTTTGCCCTTCATAGGAGTTTTTTTTAAATTAAAACTAATAAGAAATAGCTGTTTCATAGTTTTGATTCATATGAAATTACAAAAAAAATCAGTGTTTTTTAAAAGGTTATTTATTTTTTAATTTTTTAGAGATGATTTGAGTCCTTTAGAGGTCTTAGCTTTTTAAACCTGAATAAATTTCTTACATAACTACTTAATTTTATACTAATAGAGTTTCTAGTCGGGTTTAAGGAACGCCGTTGATTGGAATTTCTTCCTGACGTTTCGCTAGCACAAGTGGCAAGCTTCTTCTGAGGTTCTTCCATCTCCGATGTTTGTTGCAGTCTGCAGCGAAACGTCAGGAAAAAATTCCAATTAACGACGGCCTTTAAGCCCGACTAGAAACTCTATTATTTTAAACACTGGCCGCAACACTAAAATTTTTGACTTCCATTGTCTTTATTTATTTTTCTCATTAACGGGCATCGCCCAGTAACAAATTTAAATACAATATACATATAAAAACCCTTAAAAATAAATATTACTTATGACTAACATTGCATTTTTCAGTCAGTTATTAAAATTCATAATCAATAATTTAAAAAAAGAAAAAGTTAGAAAACTTCACAAAGTTGCCAACTCTTTACATATAAGAAAAAATTTCAAACAAACTAAAACATACAAAATTAAAATATACACATTAAAAAAAGTATAATCAAACATGGATTAATGTCCTTGGAGGTACATAGAAATTTACAGAAAAGAGAAGTTCACTACATTGCACATGACCATGTATAAGTTTATATAGAAAAAATACATCAGCGTTTTCGCGTCTAACTCTCAAACTTTGTAAATTAATAGTTTTTTCTAATTGATCAAAAGTTATTATATCTTGGGGAATCTGTAATTTAAAGGCAATATATCTTAAAAATTTTCTCTGTACAGAATTCAACATGTTAATGTACTTATCGTAATATGGATTCCAAACAACAGAACAACCTTCTAGAAGGGGCCTTACTAGAGAAACATACAATAGTTTTATTGAGTTTATATTTTGAAAGTCTTTAGTATTTCTCTTAATAAACCCCAAAACCCTAAGCGCTCTATTTATACAGTATTCAATATGGGGCGAAAATGAAAGTTTAATATCAAAAAATACCCCCAAATCGTTTATAGTGTTTACGTGGCTTAAAGGCTCACTATTAATTCTATACACATTTCTCTGAACATTTAAAGATCTACTTAACTGAATTGATGTGCATTTTTTTATATTTAAGATCATTCTGTTATTTGAACACCAATCATAAAATCTATCCAAGTCTGATTGTAAATTAATAACATCCTGCCTATTTTTTATCTTAAGAAAAATCTTTAAATCATCAACAAACAATTAAAATTCTGAAAACCTAAAGCAATCAGCCACATCGTTTATAAAAATGTTAAATAATAAAGGGGAAATGTGTCCTCCTTGAGGAACTCCAGAGGGAACATCAAAAACTCTCGACTCATAATTATTTATTTTAACTAATTGTTTCTATTTGACAGAAAAGATCTAAACCAGTTTAACAGTGAACCATGAACACCATAACCATAAAGTTTGTTCAATAAAATCTCATGATTAATCTTGTCAAACGCCTTGGAGAAATCGGTATATATGGAGTCAACCACACATTATTGATTCACAGCGTTTCGGTTAGTGATGTATCTCCAACCCATTTAAAGTGATAATTAAAAACGATTCTTAAAAGCTACGACTTATATACTATCCGTTGCTCACCGCACCTTTACCGCTATTTGACGGTTCAGCAACGGCTGCCAGATATTCGGAATATCGATACTAGGCTTGCTAAATACATTTTGGTTAATTACAATTATTACAGCTTTTTTAAATTTTCTTTTCTTCCAGTGGATTTCTTTATGAATAATTTTTGCTTCCGACCATGGTATGCGGTGTTTAATATTTAAAGGAAACAACGATATTACCTAAGACAATGCTACAAGGGGTGCCTAAGCAAAACTATTGTACCTGACGATTTTATAATGTAGTTTGTCTTGAGTACGCTGCAGCACTACATGTACATCTAATTTGTGTTTTACGTTTTTAAGTTATTGTATATAGACTTTTAGCTTGAGGTATCCTATTATTATACAGCATAACCTGCTATTTAATAAATTGAAAGTGTATTGAATATCTACCCACCTCTATTTCCAGCAAAAACATGCCTGCACCATCGTACATTCAACCAAAAACAGGTAAGGATTGGTCGAGTTATCGAGTTTTAATGTCCAGTGACGTGCTTATTTAAATCGCCTTTCTGAATACTTTTTATGTCGCAGGACGTGTTTCCTTAAATTTCATTTATGTAATGCTTGATAATCACATTGATCGCAGTTTGACATCTTTAGGATTTCTATGCCGGAGGACGTGCTCCTTTAAATATCTTTTTTGCCGGGTTTGAAAATTACAGTGAAAGCATTTAAACATATTGACATCTTTAGGATTTTTATGCTGGAGGACGTGCCTCTTTAAACTTCCTTTTTCCAGTGCTTGATAATCACAATGATCGCATTTAAACATATTGACATCTTTAGGATTTTTATGCCGGAGGACGTGTTTACTTAAATCGCCTTTTGAACACTTTGATAATCACAATGATTGCTTTTAAACATATTGATATCTTTAGGATTTTTATGCCGGAGGACGTGCCCCTTTAAATATCTTTTTTGCCGTGTTTGAAAATTACAGTGAAAGCATTTAAACATATTGACATCTTTCGGATTTTTATGCCGGAGAACGTGCCTCTTTAAACTTCCTTTTTCCAGTGCTTGATAATCACACTGATCGCATTTAAACATATTGACATCTTTAGGATTTTTATGACGGAGGACGTGCCTTTTTAAATTTCCTTTTTCCAGTGCTTGATAATCACACTGATCGCATTTAAACATATTGACATCTTTAGGATTTTTATGACGGAGGACGTGCGTTTTTAAATTTCCTTTTTCCAGTGCTTGATAATCACACTGATCGCATTTAAACATATTGACATCTTTAGGATTTTTATGACGGAGGACGTGCCTTTTTAAATTTCTTTTTCCAGTGCTTGATAATCACACTGATCGCATTTAAACATATTGACATCTTTAGGATTTTTATGCCGGAGGACATGTCTCTTTAAAGATATTTTGTGCCGTGTTTGAAAATCACAGTGATCGCATTTAAACATATCGACATCTTTCGGATTTTTATGCCGGAGGACATGTCTCTTTAAAGATATTTTGTGCCGTGTTTGAAAATCACATTGATCGCATTTAAACATATTGACATCTTTAGGATTTTTATGCCGGAGGACGTGCGTTTTTAAATTTCCTTTTTGCAATGCTTGATAATCACACTGATCGCATTTAAACATATTGACATCTTTAGGATTTTTATGCCGGAGGACGTGCGTTTTTAAATTTCCTTTTTCCAGTGCTTGATAATCACACTGATCGCATTTAAACATATTGACATCTTTAGGATTTTTATGACGGAGGACGTGCCTTTTTAAATTTCCTTTTTCCAGTGCTTGATAATCACACTGATCGCATTTAAACATATTGACATCTTTAGGATTTTTATGACGGAGGACGTGCCTTTTTAAATTTCCTTTTTCCAGTGCTTGATAATCACACTGATCGCATTTAAACATATTGACATCTTTAGGATTTTTATGACGGAGGACGTGCCTTTTTAAATTTCCTTTTTCCAGTGCTTGATAATCACACTGATCGCATTTAAACATATTGACATCTTTAGGATTTTTATGTCGGAGGACATGTCCCTTTAAAGATTTTTTGTGCCGTGTTTGAAAATCACAGTGGTCGCATTTCAACATATCGACATCTTTAGGATTTTTATGTCGGAGGACATGTCCCTTTAAAGATATTTTGTACCGTGTTTGAAAATCACAATGATCGCATTTCAACATATTGACATCTTTAGGATTTTTATGTCTGAGAACATGTCCCTTTAAAGATTTTTGTGCCGTGTTTGAAAATCACACTGATCGCACTTAAACATATTAACTTGTTTATGTTGCACATTGGGCTTTTTTAAATATCTTTTGTTAATAGTTAGATAATCACAATGATCGCATTTAAATATGTTTTTATGTAGGTCGTGTGTATTTAAATTGCTTATATACGGTGTTTGATATTTACACTGAGAGCATTTACACATTTGACCAAATTTTATACAGTGAGGAAGTGGCATTTTTAAATTTCGCTTTTGCTTGGCTTGATCATCACATTGATTTTCGTTTTGGATCGGACGATTTCCATATTTTTCTTTGTCAAAGCAATTAATCATTATCCTAAAAACCAAAAAGTTTACCTTTACTAAGTAAAATCAATTTTGAAGATTGAAAAGCTTTATAAAAGTAGAATTTTAATTTAGTCCTCCACATAAAATAATTTTGGGAGATAATTTACAGGGTGTCTCAAATTTCAGTACAGATAATTTAAAAGTATATTTTTGAGGTCAAAATATGACTTTTATTCCCATAAACATTTGTCCTGAAATGCACCACCTACAAGATACAACCACAGTAAGTTGAGTAAAAAAACCAATTATTTTAAATCATGGCTACAGCATCAAATCTCAGGAAAATTTGCATATTCCTGTTATTTTTGGTGGTCTTTACCTTTTATTTGTATCTTACAAAGGGCAAAACACCAATTTTAGGGTTGAATTGAGGACAACAACTTAAACAAATATTATTAAAACAAGCAGTCACAGCTAACTACATTAATACGTCCTTAAAATATTTAAACTAAATTTCGAAATTACCTGCATTGATTATTTATTTTTTAATTATTAGGCAATAGAAATTTTCTTTAGATTCTTTAAAACATTATAATATTTTAACCTGCATGTCATCTTTTACTTGTTTTTGAATAATAGTATAACAGTGCGTTTTTCCTATATTATTTGGAGTTTTTGTATTTAAAAACAAAAACTAAATTTTTTTGCCAGTTGTTCACTTTTAACTTAGACAATTAATAACAACACTGTATAATTTTATCAGTTGTAAAGGCTGGTTTATAAAGACAACTTTAAATTTAATTTAACTTTAATTTAACTTTAGTGTAAGATCGTTGCACACTAATATATAGGCGCGTTTATACACACTTTAAGAAAACTTTAACTTTAACTTTTATTTAAGAAGTTGGCCAACTTTTATCTTCTTAAATTAAATAATATTATAATAATGAAAATGAGCATGCGCGAGCAGTGTAACCAAACTTAAAATTCTCCTAGACCGAGCTGTCAACTTTTCTTTAACCCGATTTACGTAACAGAAAATTCGGATATCTTTATTAATTATTTTATTTATTTAATTATGACAAACCAAGCACAAAAAACAGCCAAAACCTTGTCAAAACATAAAAAATGGTTTAATAATTAATACCAACCCAACGAAATTTTCGTGTTTCTGCGCTTGCGTGAGGCAAATGTAAATATTCTTTATAAATGCTCAAGAAATTCTTAAAGTTAAATTAAATGTAAATAAAAGTTAAATTAAATTTAAAGTTGTCTTTATAAACCAGCCTTAAGTTTATTTATCCTTATTGTTCATTAATAAAACAGTTAATTCACTTGATTGAAATGCGTTAGATTGATTGCAAAGTGTTTTGATTACTCAGCCATATCGTGTTATATTAACTAGAAATTTATTATTATTGCATATTGAGGACCAGGTGCTAAAATACTACCTACTATATTTGTGGGGTGACGCCTTTACTGTCTTTGCCATGTAAAAATAGAATATTATTTAACAAGCACATAATGATGGTAGTATTTACTGCCACTTCCATTTGCAATTTTACGGTCAAATATTTTTAGTTAAGCAAGGAGCCTGTTTTGAGCCAAATACCTTAGTAGTTATTTGTTTTTACATAAGGATCTCATAGTTTCAGTTCATTAATGTATTCCATTAACTTGCAATTTAAAAGCATAGAAATATTATCTAGATTTCTGGCATATGTTGTGACTGTGAATGTTATGTATATATCTCATATGAAAGTATTTTTAAGTCGATATATTACCTGGTTTCGGACTCCTCTTGTTCTTCCTCCTTAATGTCAATTTCGTCATTTTTTATTTTCCACTCTTCAAAGGTTATTTCATCAGATTTCTTATTATCAAATGTCACCATGTGTGTATTGTTAACTTTCACATCACTCACCATCTGTTCCGTGGAGAAATCAGTAGATCTGTAAATAAGAATAATAATTTGAAAACTCAGTAAAACCAGGCTAGCTTGTTGTCTTGTTGACAAATTTTTCTTACTCTTAACACTTATGTCTCAATAAACCAGTAGAACTGCTATAATTTAATTAAAAAAAGCAATCTGGGTCTCATTTAAAAAAAATAAATTAAACTAGTGTTTCATATATTCTATTTTAACAAACATAAAGTACCAAATACTTAATAATTTCCAAATTAAATAAAAAGTAATTGTCTCGAAAGTTGTCTGAACTCCAATTTCAACCAAATTTGATATACGGCGATTTTTTGGGGGCTAATCACGAATCTAAAACATTTTTTTTAATGTTTCATTTTTAAAATATCTATCATCAAAGTTTAAAATCAAACTAACCTCCTTTACATAATTCCTCCTTCTTTTGGCACAGAATTCTTAGTTTTCACACTAAATTGCTACATAATATTTTATAAACATCTTTTAAAAGCTTATTTTTATATTTATTTATACTTACCTTCTTTTCATTTAATTGGAAAAACATAAAAAATGTTTTTTAAAAGGTGTTTGTGAAATATTGTGTACCAATTTGGTTTAAAAATCAAGAATTATATGCAAAAAGAAGGAGGAATAGTGTAAATAAAGTTAGTTTAATTAACAACTTTGATGATGAATATCTCGAAAACGAAACGTTGCCGAAATTTTTAAAGATTCGTAATCAGCGCCCCAAAAAACCCCCGTATACCAAATTTGGTCAAAATCGGAGAGAATGCAACTTTCGAGACAATTACCACCAAATTAAACAAATAATGCAATATTACCGTATTTACAACTAATCTTAACTCACTTATCTAAATCCACGTCAGAAGAATCCAAAATATCTTTCACTTCAGTATTCCTTGAAGAACATTTAAATTTGAAACTGCTGCTTACTGGCTCCAATTTTAAAATCGAAAGGTTGGATGTCTCATCTTCCATTATTACATCCCCCAAATCATCCACTTTTTTAACTACTTCTACTGAAGAATAATTACAATTTTCCTTAGACACTTCCTTTTTAACAGAAAGAGATTTAGAAAATTCCATGGTAATATAATTTGTTGCACCCCACTTAGTCAACCAAATTTTTCAGCAATTGATTATACGCTTTGAAATGGGCGGGTTTTCTTAGGTATACTTTCGATAGTCAAATTTTAAATTTCTTTGCTAACAAAGTAGTTCTTGTGATCACTAGAAAACAGGGAGATTTTAAGCCACCTATTTGAACAGCAATACACCTTATCCGTTATACAAAGCATGTGCAGTAGCACTGAAATAAGCGACAACGTTATTAACTGACATTAATCAACCTTATTAAAGTTAAAGTTACGTTGTTTGTGTTGTGTTATTGCTTCTACACTGTTGCCACCTGTAGAACATTAATCGACAAGTTTTATCATAAAACACTTAAGTTTTGCTATAAAATCATGTCAAATCATGAGTTTTAACTATATCAATTTTTTTACAATATTTATAATTTTTTCTTAAAAAGCAAAGTAAAATATTTCACACAATTAAATGCTGTGGAAACGACCCATTACAAATTTAAGAAAGGAGAATAATATGCGCTTTTATTTCATAGAAAATTGAAACATTTGTTTCATTTTTTTATGACTTACTTGTAAATTGTGTTTTGAAAAGTTGAACTGTGGTTTTGAGTAATAATTTATGTTTTTAAAAGGAATAGACTAGAAAAGAGGCTAAGACACAGCTTGCTAAGGTTTGGAGATTTCGATGATGTAATTCTTTTGTTGGTCTGCCACGTTAATAACCCCTTCGTCGAGATGGTTTAAGTTTAAAAACTAATTTTTGGAATGCGTCTATTAGAGTAATGTGTTTACTTTATTAGCTGATAAAGAGATATCACGTTTGATGCTCAAGTTGTGGCCTAAAACCTCCCTAACATATATTTTATATTAAAGTTTACAAATCTTAGACAAGGAAAGAGTCTAAGTTACAAATACCACCACAATAACACACAAATAACATAGTACCAAATAAGTCTGACATCAATGTGACATTTGCCAGTTATGACTAGATAAGCAACCGATAATCGGAAAAAGACCAAAACGATTAATTACCCCGACTGAGCTATTTCAAAAGTCGATCTGGGGTCTAGAGGCCAGACAGACGCTAGTGTAGATTTAAAAGTTTTCTTGCTTTCTACCAAAGACATAAACTTGCGAGTTAGCGAAACTAGTAACAAAGGTCGGATTGTTATTCTCGAAACAGTGCACACTATTTTATACTAGTTTTTTAATTAGGCACTCTTAATAAAGGTGTTATTAGAACTAGTTGTATACAAAAACTGTAAAATAATGTATGTAAACTATAGGTATGTTTGTTATCAAAAATAGAGTACTCTATTTAATTTTGAGTAATTTTATATCGTCAGGAATTTATCTAAGGTAAGTTTGCGTATGAGTTCTTGTAAACAAAGTTTCACTTTAATGACTGTCTAATTTCTCTAAAATTAAACTGATTAACAATCTAGACTTTAAATTGTTTTTTATAATCATAAAACTTAAACATTTTTTAATCTGAAATACAACAAATAACCTTTAGTATAAAATCAAATCGATAACTGATTTAGCAAGTGATGATATTCGAAACAACGATAAGGAAATAACAAAACATTTAATTACAATTTTACAGCTTTTTAAAGTATCTTGTTCATGCCAGACAGACGCTAATGTAGATTTTAGAAAATTTGAGTTTTCTTTGCTTTCTACCAAAGACATAAACTTGCGAGTTAGGAAACTAGTAACAAAAGGTCGGTTGTTATTCTCGAAACAGTGCACACTATTTTATACTAGTTTTTAATTAGGGCACTCTTAATAAAGTGTTATTTAGAACTAGTTGTATACAAAAACTGTAAAATAATGTATGTAAACTATAGGTATGTTTGTTATCAAGAAATAGAGTACTCTATTTTACACTTTTTTGTCAATAAACCGTTTATAATCGTCAGTGTAATTTATCACTAGGTGTTTGGTATGAGTTCTGGTGTAAACTAGTTTTCATTTAATTACGCTAACTCTCGAAGTAAAGAAGTTAGATGCATGTTTAATACTAGACTTAAAGTTGTTTGTTTATAATCATAACCATAAAACCATTTTTAATTTCTTAAATAAGTCTAAAACGCGTTTGGTATAAAAATCAAATCGTAACCTATTTACACAGCAACGGCTGCCAGATATTCGGAATATCGATACTAGGCTTGCTAAATACATTTTGGTTAATTACAATTATTACAGCTTTTTTAAATTTTCTTTTCTTCCAGTGGATTTCTTTATGAATAATTTTTGCTTCCGACCATGGTATGCGGTGTTTAATATTTCAAGGAAACAACGATATTACCTAAGACAATGCTACAAGGAGTGCCTAAGCAAAACTATTGTACCTGACGATTTTATAACGTACTTTGTCTTGAGTACGCTGCAGCACTACATGTAAATTTAATTTGTGTTTTACGTTTTTAAGTTATTGTATATAGACTTTTAGCTTGAGGTATTCTATTATTATACAGCATAACCTGCTTTTTAATAAATTGAAAGTGTATTGAATATCTACCCACCTCTATTTCCAGCAAAAACATGCCCATACCCTCATACATTCAACCAAAAACAGGTAAGGATTGGTCGAGTTATCGGGTTTTAATGTCCAGTGATGTGCTTATTTAAGTCGCCTTTCCAAATACTTTTTATGTCGCAGGACGTGTTTCCTTAAATTTCCTTTATGTAATGCTTGATAATCACATTGATCGCATTTAAACATATTGACATATTTAGGATTTTTATGTCGGAGGGCGTGTTTACTTAAATCGACTTTTCGAACACTTTGATAATCACAATGATCGCATTTAAACATATTGATATCTGTAGGATTTTTATGCCGGAGGACATGTCTCTTTAAAGATATTTTATGCCGTGTTTGAAAATCACAGTGATCGCATTTAAACATATCGACATCTTTCGGATTTTTATGCCGGAGGACATGTCTCTTTAAAGATATTTTGTACCGTGTTTGAAAATCACATTGATCGCATTTAAACATATTGACATCTTTAGGATTTTTATGTCGGAGGGCGTGTTTCCTTAAATCGCCTTTTCGAAGACTTTGATAATCACAATGATCGCATTTAAACATATTGATATCTGTAGGATTTTTATGCCGGATTACGTGCCCCTTTAAATATCTTTTTTGCCTTGTTTGAAAATTACAGTGAACGCATTTAAACATATTGATATCTGTAGGATTTTTATGCCGGAGGACATGTCTCTTTAAAGATATTTTGTGCCGTGTTTGAAAATCACAGTGATCGCATTTAAACATACTGACATCTTTAGGATTTTTATGTCGGAGGGCGTGTCTATTTAACTGGTCTTTTCTTACACTTTGATAATTACAATGATCGCATTTAAACATGACATCTTTAGGATTTTTATGTCGGAGAGCGTGTTTACTTAAATCGCCTTTTTCAACACTTTGATAATCACTCTGATCGCATTTAAACATATTGACATCTTTAGGATTTTTATGTCGGAGGGCGTGTTTACTTAAATCGCCTTTTCGAACACTTTGATAATAACAATGATTGCATTTAAACATATTGATACCTTTAGGATTTTTATGCCGGAGGACGTGCCCCTTTAAATATCTATTTTGCCGTGTTTGAAAATAACAGTGAACGCATTTAAACAAAACAACATCTTTCGGTTTTTATGCCGGAGGACATGTCTCTTTAAAGATATTTTGTGCCGTGTTTGAAAATCACAGTGATCACATTTATACATACTGACATCTTTAGGATTTTTATGTCGGAGGGCGTGTCTATTTAACTGGTGTTTTCTTACACTTTGATAATTACAATGATCGCATTTAAACATATCGACATCTTTCGGATTTTTATGTCGGAGGACGTGCACCTTTAAATATCTTTTTTGCCGTGTTTGAAAATTACAGTGAACGCATCTAAACATATCGACATCTTTCGGATTTTTATGCCGGAGGACATGTCTCTTTAAAGATATTTTGTGCCGTGTTTGAAAATCACAGTGATCACATTTAAACATATCGACATCTTTCGGATTTTTATGCCGGAGGACATGTCTCTTTAAAGATATTTTGTGCCGAGTTTGAAAATCAGTGATCACATTTATACATACTGACATCTTTAGGATTTTTATGTCGGAGGGCGTGTCTATTTAACTGGTGTTTTCTTACACTTTGATAATTACAATGATCGCATTTAAACATATCGACATCTTTAGGATTTTTATGTCGGAGAGCGTGTTTACTTAGTTAGACTTTTTGAACACTTTGATAATTGTTGCGAGTATTTACACGATTCTCGCAACATTATAAATTCTCTAAATAATTGTTAACGAAAATCTATAATTCAATAATTATTATCAGTCAAACTTAAATGAAACATCTGTAAAATAATCATTATCAATCAACTTAAATAAAAACATAAAATATTTACTATTAAAATCGCGGACACCCTGTAAGACAGAACATACAAGCTGTATATAACACCATCATATGAAGATGATCATGATATCGATTTTTATCGGTTAGGCAACATACTACACTATGGATTACATCTATCTTTCTCTATCTATCTTTCTATCTCTCTCTTACAACCGCGACTAACTTAATCAGTAAAGCGCGTTGTTGCAAACCGGCTGGTTTAAATATAATTTTGGTAAAAGGTTTTTCACGGTTAACGATATTCAAATCAGCTGTTGAAAGCAGAAAATTTCGTTCGTATTTGTTCACTTAGAATTATTATGTGTGTGCAGTGTACAAGTTGAGTGGAAAACCGTATAAATACCGCGAAAAATTCAAATTCGTGGTACTCCTTGTCGCTTAAAAGAGTACTGCCCTTTTTGGTAAAAGGGACATGTGAGCGAAATAAAAGATCACCATTGGACCTTGTATTTAAATAGTGGGAATCAGGAGCCGAAGGTAGCCAAATTCCTTCAAGTCAAGGCTTTTGATTGTGACATCTCTCCGGTAAGTCGACCTCCATTTTTCCTTTCTTTGCTTTCTTGAAAAATATTTTCAAATTTTGCTTTTGCCTTTGCCTTATGCATAGATATGCATAAGATTTATATTGATATATCTCGCTTGTCTAATTTTAGAATTTTTATAGGGTATGATTTTGTAAAGGTCCCTGTTTCTTTTATTTTTTTATGCCGAGAGGCACCATTTTAAAACCCATGTGGTGAAGAATTTAAGTCGGACATGGTGTTCTGGCTTGTGTTGCTGTTGCAAATCCAGTTAAAACATTTCCCCTTTAATAAGTAAAGACCATTTTCTGCTGTTCCCTATGTTGTTTTTAGGTTGTCTAACTAAACAGAACAAAGATCATATCTAGGATCACCGCTTGTGGGGATTAAATGTTCTGGGAGACATAAAAACTAGGAATAGACTACCATACAAGGAAATGTTCAGTATAGGATTGAAAAGGCAATAGTAACACGAGGTCTGGACCAAGAGCTTATGAAGTTTGAACCACAGGTGAGTCAAATTTAATATTATGTAATATTTGTTGCACATTAGGTGTGAATGAATAAAGTTAACTCAAATCCTGTAGGGTTAAACTAATAGCGGTCCAGATTCTCAGTGAAATCTTGGGGTTTTAATTTTTTTGTTAGAAAGAGGGAGGGGCCACAAAATCATTTGCCTCTTTGTATGGTGAAACACCATACATTTTACCTTATCTGATTAAGGAAAGCGCTAGGAGATAGCGTTTCCTTTACCTTACCTTATCTTATCGTATCTTACCTGGGAAAGCGTTATGTGTTAACGTTGTTTCCTTTCGTATTTGAAATACGAAGTACTGTATTTGTAAAATTCCTGTCAAGTACAGGCATTTGTATTGTGTGAATCGGACACTAAGTAGGGAGGTCACTTATATCGGAGGGTGTCATAGTCAAAAAAAAAACAGATTTCATCTATCTTGTAAAGATAGTTGTTTTCTTTTATATCTTATCTTTTTTATAAACTTACCTAGTTTTAAATCATGTAGAATTTAAGATTTTTTTTGCTATACATTTAACTCAGATTTCATCTATTTTGTAAAGATAGTTGTTTTCTTTTATATCTTATTTTTTTATAAACTTACCTAGTTTTAAAACATGTAGAATTTAAGATTTTTTTATGCATTTAACTGCTATTTATGTCTTAATCGACATTTTTTTCTCTTTGTCTTAAGAAAGACACGAAGTTTTCAGTATAGTAGATATTGCTTAAATATTTTCCTTTATACAATATTTTTGATTTTTTAAATATTTCTTTACTAATTTGCTTGATGTAAATGTATCATCATTTCATTGTTTGAATTTATGAAAATATTTATGTAACGTTAATTTTCTTTCCCTTTTTATAAAGAATCTTTCCCTTCGGAGTAAGGAAGGCTTTCTTTTTGTTTTTAGAAGAATTCCAATATTTTAGACAAAAATTTTGTTTATTTTTATAAAAATGTCTTCACCAAGTGTGAATCTTTTTAAATTTGAAATCATAAGTGTCAATTTGAATTCTTTTTTCTTTAAAAATAACAGTTCATAAATTCAAATTTATTCAGAAAAGACCCTTTGATGTATTGATACTGCCTTTTGTCATTCTTTATGTGATGCTGTGAAACACAACTGCTGACGCTGTCACGGTGACGTCATTGTCCAGCCGAAGAGACTTGTTCACTCTTCCACAGTCAGCTCAACAGGATTAAATCCAAGGTATATACATCTACACCAAGGTCACCAAAGCCAACAAAGAAATTTTTTTAAATTGACATTTAAGAATTGTAATTTGAAATTCCCAACACTTTTGTTAAAACGTCAAACATATGTATAAACAAATGTATACCCAAAATTAATTTGTTTTTAGAAATTTATAATCTTTATTTTGCACCTGTACTGTTAGAGTTGTTGTTTTAAAATTTTTGTATCTATTCCAAATTACCAGCGTGCTTCAAAAAAACCCTTTTTAAACCCCCCGGGCTAAACAAATTTACCTTTGCAAGGAGAAAAAAATAATCTCTAAAAAGAAGTGCTCTTTCTCTTGTTTTGTTCCATCTCTATGTATGGAATAAAGTAGGATAGGAAAGTAACATAATCACACTGATCGCATTTAAACATATCGACATCTTTCGGATTTTTTGTCGGAGGACTTGCACCTTTAAATATCTTTTTTGCCGTGTTTGAAAATTACAGGAAGCATCTAAACATATCGACATCTTTGGGATTTTATGCCGGAGGACATGTCTCTTAAAGATATTTAGCCGTGTCTAAAAAATCACAGTGATCACATTTAAACATATCGACATTTTTCGTTTTTATGCCGGAGGACATGTCTCTTTAAAGATATTTTGTGCCGAGTTTGAAAATCAGTGATCACATTTATACATACTTATATTTATATTTAACTGGTCTTTTCTTACACTTTGATAATTACAATGATCGCATTTAAACATATCGACATCTTTAGGATTTTATGTCGGAGAGAGTGTTTACTTAAAAGCCTTTTGAACACTTTGATAATCACACTGATCGCATTTAAACATATCGACATCTTTCGGATTTTTATGTCGAAGGACGTCCCCCTTTAAAAAATATCTTTTTGCCGTTTTTGAAAATTACAGTGAACGCATTTAAACATATCGACATCTTTCGGTTTTTATGCCGGAGGACATTTCTTTTAAAGATTTTGTGCTGTGTTTGAAAATCACACTATCACACTTAACATATTAACTTCTTGTTTATTTGCAATTTTGCTTTTAAATATCTTTTAATAATAATAGTTAGATAATCACAATGATCGCATTTGAATATATTTTTATGTAGGCCCGTGTGTTTTTAAAAATTTCTTATATACGGTGTTTGATATTCACACTGAGAGCATTTTTGACCAACTTTTATACAGTGAGGAGTGGCATTTTTTTTAAAATTCCTTTTTTGCTTGGCTTGATCATCATTGATTTTCGTTTTGGATCGGACGATTCCCTATTTTCTTTTTCAAAGCAATTAACCAACATCCTAAAAAAATTAAAAAATTTACTTTTTTCTAAGTAAAATTAAATTTGAAGATTGAAAAGCTTTATAAAAGTAAATTTTGATTTAGTCCTCCACCATCTTCAACACCCCCAGTGGCGTATACTTGGGGCAGTTTTTGAAACACATGAAATAATTTTGGGAGATAATTTACAGGATGTCTTAAATTTCCCGTACAGATATTTTAAAGTATTTTTTGAGGTCAAATATGACTTTTTTTCCATAAACATTTGTCTAAAATGCACCATCCGCTAAAGCCACAGTAAAATTGAGTAAAACACAATTATTTTAAATCATGGCTACAGCATCAAATCTCAGGAAAATTTGCATATTCCGTTATTTTAGGTGGTCTTTACCTTTTTTTTTTTATCTTACAAACGCAAAACACCAATTTTTTGGGGTTTAATTGGGGACAACAACGTAAACAAATATTACTAAGCAGTCACGCTAACTACATTAATACGTCCTTAAAATATTTATAACGTCAACTAAAATTGTAATACTTATTAAAATTCTTATATTACATACATAGTACAAAGGGATAATTTGTATAGGTATATACATACAACTAAAAATTGTTGTTTTTTTTCTTTTTAGGGTTTAAAATAGGAGGTTATCCTCAACTTCGCCTTTTGAAAATTTTTTTTTACAATAAAATCTTTTTTTTATTATACTGAATTTCGAAAAACTGTATTTTCATTTATGTTTTAGCTTTGGGGAATATACAATTTTTTAAATTTCTAAAAAATTATAATATTTTAACCTGATGTTATCTTTTGCTTGTTTTGAATAATAGCATAACAGCGCATTTTCCTATTTTATTTGGTATTATTGTTTAAAAACAAAATTTTATTTATTTTTTGCCAGTTGTTCACTTTTAACTTAGACAATTAACAACACGGTATGATTTTATCAGTTGTAAGTCTGTAAGTTGTGGTTGGGCCAAGTAGGATCTTTTTGGAACATGCGCTAGAGTTGCTGGTTATCGGCAGCTCTGTGCCCTACATGGAACAGGATTTGAAGCTAAAGATGAACACTAGGCTTTAACTCAAGGTGTTAGCATACCGTGCTGATGAGTGAATGACAACCTGTGCCTTAAACAGGTGTCCCCAACAGTGCCTCTGAGATACAGGGCGACCTCTCCAGGTATCTAGCCTTACTGCGGTAATGCAGGGCTCTGCCGTGAGCTGGACTATTACTTCCCTAACTCAAACTGAAAGCGGACAGCCTTGCTTTCATGGGAAAAAACTAATAAAAGGTGCGCTGACCGAAACGGATAAATCCGTTTCGAGAGGTGCCACTAAAGTCTAAACAGTTGAGTGCGCCGACCGAAACGGGTGAATCCGTTTCGTGGGTGCGCCCTGAGTCACCGGCGCCTGTTTCACGAGGAAGGGCTAATTCACCCCAAACAAACAGGTGCTTAGGAAGGGTTCCCTAGTCAAACAGAAACTAACCACAACTAACCGCCTTTATAGGAAGGGTTCCCTGGCTTTAAACAGAGAAGCGGATGGGACCGTTTTTATAGGATGGGCCGGAGATGCGGCCTCATAAAGAACATCTGGTTCCTGTAACAGGACCTGGTAGCTACCCACGTTACTACACCAGGAGAGGAGGGCATGACGGATCTAATTGTCTGCTCGTCATACTCTCTAGGAGACAGGGACACCAGGACACATCAAAACACATTGTGCTCGTGTCGGTAGCGACACGATAGAGGAGATGTAAGAACTCTCTCCCAATCTGGAATCAGTTCATTAGAAGTCGATCCTATTGGGAGAAATATGAAAAAGGTGTGAGCCACAATAGACCGAGGTCGCAGTGGAGGCGTAAAGTCCCACTCGCCTACCTACTACCTACCTACCTACCTCTTAGGTTTGGCTAGTAAAGATCAAGCACTTTCTTCATAGGAAGAATTAGATCAACAGAAATTTTTATGTGTGTTGGGGTTTTCTTTTATTTATTTTAGTTACGAATAGTTAGTTTCATCTCAATATATTTTTTAATGTATAACTCATATTTTGTAAGTAAATAAATTGCCATACACATTTGACACCGGTACACGTTAGTACCCAGGCATCAGCAGCCGTGGACTGTCCCAAGATAAAAAAAAAAAATACAGGGTGATGCAAATTCGACCCTCACCATTAGGATATCGGATACTATGAATTGATAGGAAGATGGGTAAGTGGGGCAAAGTTGTGTATTTTTAGGACAAACAATATGGCGATTAAAAAGTTTTTAAATCCCATTATATTCCAGGATTGCCATTTTATTCAAAATGGTCAAAATCACTGGTATCAATGATTTTTAACTAGAAAGCAGTTTAATAAAAGAATTGTCATATTTTTAAATTTATATTAAAAGCTTTTTGTAACAATATACGCCACTGTTCAACACATACCTTTAGGAGTAAGAGATTATTTTTCGAATCTAGTTACAAAATCACAGCCACTTAAGCAAAAAAAATATTTTAATATTTACTGAATCAAAATGATATAAAAATTAAGTGGTCTAACATAAAACTATTTATCAATATTTTTTTAAATTAAAATCTAATTGTAAAGAGACGTTCTTGAAGAGAGATTTGATCTTTCGAATTTTGATTGCACACTAAATAAATACAACACAATACAAAAACTAAAATAAAAAACATTCAAATATATTTGGCGTATACAACATCACTTAATCACAAAACCGAATAATTTTATCTCAAACCATTTGATTTGCAAAGTGTTTTGATTACTCAGCTTCATATCCTGTTATATTAACTAGAAATTAAAGGATTGATCGACTTACCTGTAAGGATGATCGATCCCTAATTATTCGAGCGCTGCTGTCCGTAATGATTATTACACTCTGGTATGCAATATTCGGGCCACGACTAGTACAAAAAACTTTCCAAGATAGGAGGCAGTAAACAACCTTTTTCGATGGGCCTGACGGCATGAAACGGTTACTCATTGCATTATTTAATTAGATCGCAAAGGGGTGGGTTTCACCGGGTGGGATGTGTAATAATCATTACGGACAGCAGCTCGAATAATTAGGATCGATCATCACTTGGAGTAAGTCTGATCAATCCTTTAATTATTCTTCGCTGCTGTCCCTACATGATTATTACACTCTGTAGATATACCAGAAAGAACATAAAAAGGCGATCTAATTCTATTTAAAAATATATAATAAATATAATAATAATACAAACAATAAATTGAACAAGCAAGAAAACAAACAAAATACATATTGATATAGATTACAATCAAAAAATCAAAGAACATCATAAAGTGTTAGTTGAAGTTCTCCAACAGTAACTTCAAAAAAATCTTTTTATTTTTAAATTACTTATCTATTTTCTAGTTACATATATGTAAGTGTTACGACCTCAATACCTTGCAGTGATAATACCGCTTTTTGCAAATTCCTCTCTATTGTATTTTTACTAAGGGCTTGTTATAAATTTCGCAAAACTTTAGACTTTGAGTCCACCCTGCCGTAGATCTAATTACTTCAATATTTACATTATTTCGATAAGCTTTTAGGTCACTAGCATGTCTAGTACTATGCGCAAGAAAACTTCGAGATATTCCCTCTTTTCAAAGTGTTTTTGACCCACCTAGCTATAGTTTGGACAGATGCACTATGATAAAGGTTTTTTAAAAGTTAAGAATAAATTATTGTTGTTTTGTGGCCTTAAATTTGTAGTTTTCTGTAAAATAATATCTTAAAGTTTTTACTACGCATAGGCTAGGTTTTTCGTTGAATTCCGGAAAAAATTAACGTAGGTTGAAGGCTATTAGGCCCAGAGGTTTTAATTTTTGCAGGTATTCGTATCTCTAAGCCTCCGTCTTCTTTTTCTGAAATGTCTGTAATTGATATTTTTGACAATGTTTGCATTCTGTGAGCGGATAATAATGCTACAAGAGTTGCTAATTTTTAGTTAGCTCTAGCGTTAAGATCTTCAAGCGGATATATAGGGTTTGTAAATAGTTCAAAACTACCTCTGGATCCCAAGTGGCTTCATATTTCGGTTGAGGGAGTTTATATTATATATTCCCTTAAAAATCTTTTTAAGAGTATTTGATCCTTATCCTCAATATTAAAAATTAGTGACAAAATTGCCCTGTGTGTATTTAAGGTAGAATAGGATAAACCAGATTTTTTGAATTTTGAGAAATATTGAAGAACATTGTTTAGAATAAATTCAAAGGGTTATACTTCTTTTCTTCGCAGAATAACCACCAATTCTTTAGACATTGACTGTATTGCTTTATTGAAACAGGCGGGTTTTCTTAGGTATACTTTCGATAGTAAAATTTTAAACTTCTTGGTTAACAAAGTAGTGCTTGTGATCACTAGAAAACATATATTTTAGATTAAAGATTACAAATACTACACAAAAGCCTCCTTCTATTTATCTGCTCACAAGTACCAAATAAGTCTGACATTTGTCAGTTATGCTAAATGAGCAACCGATAATCGGAAAAAGAACAGAACGATTAATTATCCCGACTCGGCTATTTTAAAAAGACGATCTGAGGTCTAGCAGACCAGACAGACACTAGTGTATGTAGATTGTGGAAGTTTTCTTTTGCTTTCTACCAAACATAAACTTGTGAGTTAGCGAAACTAGTAACAAAAGGTCTAATTGTTATTCAGAAACAGCGCACACTATTTTGTACTTTCAAATTGGGGGCTGTTATACCCCCGGATGGCTTTGCTCATGCATTCGCCAGCTCGTTCTCACCCCTCCAAAGCAAGAGGCGGAGCAACCCTTCCGTATTGGTTAAACCCCCGTTAAAACGGATTAAGAGCGGGGCTAGACATATTTCTTAGGAACTCCGATGTAGTCCGGCTTGAAACCGTATAAAACCTATTTCAATTAAGGAAGCTATTCAAAGGCACATTCAGTTGTCGAGAAATGCAACAACAAAATCCAGATATAACAATAATACCTACAATACAAAGACAAAGCGCTTAACTTAAAACCGATGCTGACGTCATGCTCTGGAGGCCTAGCGATTTTAACCTAACTTATTACGACCCTGTCCAATAACATCTGCCCGGTCGCGGCTGACGTATTTAAAGCGACATTGCCAGATTGAGAATAAAAGTTTTTGTTTTTCAGTCGAAAACATTACTGGCTGTACTATACAATGTTGCTGGTATAGATGTTATCTGGCAACCCTGTTAGAGAATCGCCTGTTTCAATATGGACGTCGCGTTTGCATTTGCTCCGTGTTTACCCTCTTTGGGTCAATAAACGCTCTCAATAAAATCGGTCGTTGAATTTGAACTGTTTATTTAAGGTGTGCTTTTCTTGTACTATAATAAGTGACGACAGTGTAGTGTTTAAAATGCCTAATAAGTGCTGTGTTCCTGGATGTAAAGGAAACTATGTGAGTGGAAAAAAAGCGCGAGTGTTTCGCTTTCCCAGAAACGAGAATCTTCGCAGAAAGTGGTTAACGGCTATTCCTCGCGAAAATTTTATTCCAAATAACAATAGCCGAGTGTGTGAGTGTCATTTTGAGGAAGGCGATTTTATTTACAAAATTTCCCAACAGGATACGAAAACGGGTGAGATCGTTTCAGTTAGTTTAACTTTGCCACGATTAAAACAAACAAGCGTACCTAGTAAATTTCCCAATTGTCCAAAATACTTGTCGAAAAACATTTCACATCGAAAAAGCAAAGATGAAAAACTTAAAGAATTGGATGAAATTCGTTTTCAACAGGCAATAGAAGAAAGTAAACAAGAATATTTAGCGCATAAAAAATTTACGGTTTATGAAACTTTCGAGCAACTCGAGCAATTATTTCAGGCTTTGGGTAAGGGGTGGCTTACAGTAACTGATCAGAATGGCTTAACCATATTTAAAGTAGAACATACCCCAGGACCTTCAATTACTTGGGCTGTTGTAATTGCTAAGAATTTAGAAGTAAATACATATTTATATGGACAATTTTTAAGTATTCAAATAAATAATGCTAAAACACCTTTCTTGTCAAGTAATTTGGACGAAATAAGAAATTTACTCGATACAATTGACAACTCGATGATTACACTTTCGTTAGACAGTAACGATGATATCAAACATGATAATTCCAATCCCGATTATGATAATCTTGATCACAATCTTGATAATCAAGCAAATAATACAGAAAATATGTCAAAGCTTAATCGTGTTTTAAATTTTATGTCCAATATCCTCAAAAACTTAAAAATAGGGGATGAAAATTTATCACAAGGAATTGACTTTATTTCTGATCAGCTAAAATTGCGAACATTACCAAAAGAACGGTATAGATATTCTACTACCACTATGGTTTTCTGTTCAATTTTATATACAATTAGTCCTCATGCATATAGATATTTACGAAATCATGGACCTATAATTTTGCCCCACCCCCAAACAATTAAAGGAGTCTGTAATAATTTTTTAACTGATCCTCATATCGATGAGAAAAAAGCTTTTTAACATATGCACAAAACATCTTTAAATATTTAAAAGATCAAGACAAATATGTTAGTTTACTTATGGATGAAATTCACATTGATCCATATTTAGATTATAAAGGTGGTAATGTGGTAGGAGCTCCAATAAATAATAGTGATTCGTTAGCAACATCTGCGTATACCTTTATGGTTACTAGTATTTCTTCAAATTTTAAAGAAGTTGTTCATATCGCTCCTATATCTAAAATTAATCACGAATTACTTTTCAATTTTATCAAAACTATTATAATTCGTTTAGAGGATATTGGTTATAAAGTGTTTTGTGTACTTAGCGATAATAATTCAATAAATGGGAAAGCTATGTCTAATTTTTCACTAAAAAAGAACTCAGCATTGTATATCAACATCCTGTTAATCCAGAAAGACCTTTGTTTTATTTGTTTGATTCTGTCCACCTCTTAAAATGTATTTACACCAACTGGCTTAATTCAAAACCGAATCAGGCATTCACCTATCCTGACTTTTTTACCGGCTCCGACGGTCAGAAATGCGCATCGTTTTCCTCATTAAAAAAATTGCACGATTTAGAACACGGTAAATTATTAAAATTCGGCTATCCCTTAAATTTAAAAGCTCTTTACCCATCCAGTTTAGAACGACAAAATGTTAAATTAGCATTAAAAATTTTTAATCCATTTGTTGTTGAGGGCTTACAAAACTATGGAAAAGATATTAACCATTCACAAGATACTGCAGATTTTTTAAAAATTATAATAAATTGGTGGAGTATTGTAAATGTAAAAACACCACTAAAAGGAAAGCGTTTGCGTGATCCCTTTCAGGAACCTATATTAAAAGATAAATTAAATGATCCAAAAGTAGAATTTCTGAAAAATATGATTAATTGGTTGGACACTTGGCAATCTGCAAAATTTACTAACAAACTAACAAGGCAGACTCACACTGCCTTAACTCATACTGTTTATGGAATGTGCGAAGTTATTAAATATTGTTTTGACGAACTAAATTTAAACTATGTGCTTTTGGGAAAACTTCAAACCGATCCTTTAGAAAATCGTTTTGGAAAATACAGACAATTGGCTGGGGGCATTATCATATCTCGATAAGGCAACTTTATGAATCTGAAAAAAGACTTAGAATTCAGTCAATATTAACATTAAAATCTTCCAATTTTGGAACTTTAAACATTTTCAAATTTTATGAATCACCCCACGAATTTCCTGATCATAATGAAGGCATTGTTGAGGGTTATTCTAATAAAATAGATGAAATATTTAGCAATATTATCATTGAAGACACCGATATAGACGATTTAAAAAGCCAAATGTCTGTAATTACTTATTTAGCGGGTTATTGCAGTCATATAGCTTTAAAAAATTAAAATGTAATTACTGCAAAAATTCTTTAATATACAATGAAGAACTTATTGTTGAAGACAACTTTAACCTGATAAATCATTTAAATCGGGGTGGTCTTCATTATCCTCGAGATCCAGTTGTCCAAATAGTGGTTTTTTCGTATGTAATATTTCAAAAGGTACTAAATGACTTTGAAAATGAATTTCTAAATGTTTTTTCCCAAAAATCATTTTTATCTTTATTAATTTTTAAATTTCTCGTTAAACAGGAACATCTAATATATTTTGAAGGCTGCAATACACACTCCGTAAAAACCATTATTGATATTTTATTGAGTTGTATTTCTAACACATTAATTAAAAATTACTGTGGAAAAAAATGATCGATTAGGTAAAGGGAATAAACGAAAACTCAATACTTATTCGAAATGATTTTTTTAGGTAATTTATACTTATCAAAAAAATCAATAATGAATTGTATGATATTATTACTTATGATGTTTATCGACATTATGACATTTTTCTATCTAAGAATGTAAAAATACGCATCACTTAATAATTAAAATATAGTGTCTAGAGACATATTTTCCAGTTAACTACTCTTTTAATTATTATTATTTGTTTTTGTCATTACTTTTCTTATTTATTAATTTTTTGTGCATTATGTTAATCGCCAATACTGCAATCAATTGATTTAAAATATAAATATTTATGCAATGCCAGTAGCAGCATCAATGTTCGGTCGGCCTCCGGGTGATGACGTCACACCGCAGCACTTTGTCCTTGTAGTGTAGGTGTTATTGGATATAACCGGTTTCTTTCAGTTCCTTCTTTTGTCCTCACGAGCATGTGCTCTATACCGCTATTAGGTCAACGTCACCATCATCAAATTTTGGCGACATACCGCGTTGAACATTGTTAGGACAGTTAACATATCGGTTTATTTTCGCGAGAAGCGGTAACGTAGGGGAAGGTGTTCTGACGTCAGTATCTACGTCATTACTTTGTACCCAGTATCTACTGCTATCGCCACTAGTCAGGAGGATCGTTAATAATGGTTATGTCAAGTTTGAATTTAAAATAATGGAGAATTCGTGGCTTTTCTATTGTTTTGGTGCTTGTGCCGTGGCTTCAGTTTCGGCCGAAACCGAAACTCACATGGTCAATTATAAAATTCCTTAAAATACTGTAATTTGGTGCATTTTACCCATTATTTTTTTATAATTAGGACATGAAATGGAAACACAGTATTTAATTTTGTTGTTATCATTTATTTTAATTTTATCTTTTAGGTACCTCTTATATAAAAATAATAATTAATAAACTTTTGCTACAGAGCTATCCGAACGGCACACTTGCCCCGAGAAACGAAGTTAGGCGAGCGTGCACAACAACTTCCGAAATCAGTTTCGGTTTCGGCAAAAGTTTCGACCAATTTTGGCCGAAACCGAAACATTACATTTTTGAAAAGAGCTTTTCATTAATGTATTACAAGTCTAGGTTTTCAGATTGCTTAAGCTCTAAAAACGATAATTTTTGTTTATTTGATAGTAGGCTAGACTCAAGGGTGGTAAACTTAACAAGGAGTGCTCGATTTTTACTATTTGTCCGAGATATAGGTTATGTTTGGACGTCATCCGTTTACCCATTTTGCCCAGAAGGTAGATTTATTTTATTAATTTTTGTTAAATATTCAACTTTTAAAAACTATTTTGGATATGCACTTACTATTAGAACTGTAATGTGTAATATTTTAAAAAATTAAGACTTTATATTACTTGTAAACAAAACAAACAGGCAAACGGATTACGTCACAAATACCGAATTGACATTTAAATCGTCGTATATGGACTTAAATGGGATCGAGCACTCCTTGTTAGGTTTATAACCCTTGGGCTAGACTAGACTGCGTAATGGCCGCCCCGTTTCATAAAAAACAAATGATACGCATCTTATAATTTAAATAATGTAAATGTCAAAATTAGCGCATCTTATTTCACGTTTAGAAACGCCTTCAACAAAAATTCAAGTTTTGATTATTTTAAGTATTTACAATAATGGCTCTTAATTATTCCAATGATGAAAAAGTGGATATGCTAAAAATGTATTTTAAATCTAACAGAAATACAGAAGCTGCAGCACTTGCATACGAAGAACAATTTCCGGAGCGGCAACAACCTAACCAAAGACATTTTAGATTCTTAGTTACGAAGTTGTTAGCCTATGGATCTTTTGTGAAACCGAATCCCAAAACTTATACAAAAAATAATTAAGCAAGAGAGGCGATTATAATGGAAAACGTTAGAGATGATCCCACAACATCGGTTAGAAAAGTGGAAGAACAGACAACAATTCCTAAGTCATCTGTGCATCGGTCTTTAAAAAAACACCGTTTTCATCCATACAAACCACGTATTGTCCAGGGTCTTCAGGGGAATGATTTCAATAGGCAAATCACCTTTAGTCAATGGTTTATTACTAAATGTCAACAGATACCCAATTTCCAATGCAAGGTCCTCTGGACAGACGAATCCCGGTTTACAAATTGTGGAATTTTTAATAGGCACAATTATCACTGCTTAGATACAGAAAATCCACATCATTTAAAAGAAAGACGGCTACAAACAAGGTTTGGCTTTAATGTCTGGTGTGGCATCATAGGTAATTTAAAATGCACCTTTAATTTACGTCTCACAATTAGATAAAACATTTATTTTTCTGTTTTAGACAACCGTTAAATTAGACCATTTATTTTTGAAGAAACTCTGAATGGAGATAGGTGTTTGCTACTCCTGCAAGAACAGATTTTACCGGCCAAATGAATAATTTGTGGTTCCAATCTTTATTCTAATTAAAAATATGTATATTTTTTTATGCTAATTGTAACCTATTGTTTCTAACTAAATTTGTGTGTATATCTTGCATGTCTATATTATCGTTTTTTAAGTATCCCGAATTATTTTTATTAAATACTTTAGGGAAGTTATTCCCGCTTTCTGAAGCCAAGACTATGGAACCTGCTGCTCAGAAATTTTTCCTTCTGTCTCCCAACTTCAAATTTAAGTCTCTTTGAACAAACCTCTCACCAACTGAAATCACGGTACGTTAGTATTTTAGCATCACCTTCGTGACTGTCCCAAGATATAAAAGAAAAAAATATACTGATTTTATCCTTTAAATTAAATTATTACGAATATAAAATTATTTATTATCCCATTTTCCAATTAAAAGATAATATTTTTAAATGTTTTAGATCCAAATTTTGCTTAAAATTTATTTTGTATTAAGACACTTTTTCCAAAGTAGACCGAATTAAAATCGGCAGTAGGGACACTCTCGTCGGTGCCTTTCCCCTCTATGTATCAAAGACATGCCGCGATTTATGAGCGCTCGTGACGGACGTGGGCATATACGGGGGTCGCGCGCACTCGATGCGTATCTATTTTATTTGGATGATTCTACCGGGGTTAGCGGAATAGTAAATACATAAATGGGTATAATGTAGATTTGTTTACTTACCTTGTTTTAAATTTTGGTGTTCACAAAAAAATTGTTTATTAAATATTAAATTAAAAGATATAATTTTATGGTAATAATTTAATTGAAAATATACCATTCTGGCATCATAATATAATAACTATACAATTATAATAATACTAAAATACAATATTAACTAACCAAAACTAACTAAAATCGTTGATTGAGTAGTGTTTTGGGAAGATGCCTAATGCCTATGAAAACAAATGTGGCTCGAGACAAAAATTATTTCTATCTTTCTTAAACCAATGCAAATAGCATCTTTCCTCCTTTTTGAGTGACGACTGATGCCGAGTGATTCCGAAAAAAGCGTGATCGATTGATGCTGCCCCAATAAAATTTACGGCGTTTGTGTAAACAACGGCCGAATTTAAGTGGTGGCCTGGGTTTTAAAATTTTTATTAAAGACATAAAATAGAATCGGGTTTTTGTCGCTACACGTTGCGTTGCCAGATCTAAAGAAATTTCTTACCCTTTACGGGATGTTAACCATGTATAATTATTGTGTGCTTAGATACATTTTTTATTTAATTATTTTCAGTTTGAGAAGAAAAGACTGATAAATTTAAAAGCTATTTTTTAATTATGCTTACCGTTGATTGGGTTCAGCTCTAGGTACAGGGTGACCCGCCTAAAAGTTCACTCCCCTTTAAATTTTTGATTTTAATAGCTATGTGCCTATATTTAAAAAAATTAAGATGAAAGGTTTAACTTACCTTAACGGTACAGCACAGTGTCTCCAAAAGTAATTCTTTCTTGGGCTGTTGGTTTAGTGGGAATAAAGAATAAAAGGACTAATTACTAGTTTCCTTGTGTATCTTTTTATTTTTTGGGACGTATTTATTAAGCCCTTTATTGAGGCTACAATTTTTAGCCCAATAGTCGCAAAAAATAAAAAGGTTTACAAAGAAACTAGTCCTTTATTCTCACTAAACCAACACTCCAAAAATTAAAAGTGCATAGGATGCTAACGCCAACATCATTTACCTAGTTCTTTCTATAAATCAAATTTTGTTTAAGAAAACATATTTATTAAAACAATTGAAATTTATAAATAACGAAAACTTTATTCTTTATTAAAAATATTTTCTCTATACAGCTCTATACAAAACATATAAATTTGTAATAAAAATACCTAATACTAAAACCTCGAATAAATATAACATGACAAAACTAAATTTAAATAAATATAATTATTGGAGTATTGAAGAGAAATAAGTATTTAAAATAAAAAATACATGATATTTCGATTTATTTAATATTTCTATTTGTTTTAGGAATCTGGGAAATTAATTTTTCTGTTAGTTTTTGGCCCTCATCAACAAAAAAAAATGGTCATAAGTCTGAATATAATTTGCTTATTAAAATTGAATTAATAATTTACATAGGCTTTTAAACTCTTTTGTTTTATACAGGATTGCAGGATAATACAAATTCGTGTCGAAGTATGGGGATCTCGGTAACCACAGGAGATACAGGGTCGCTTAAGTAAATGGAGGCAAAGTTGCACAAATTTATGACCAATAAAATGCCTCTCTGAAATTTGAAAAAATCCGTACACTTCGAGAATTAACCGGACGAAACAGAAATTTTGTAAAATCATTTAATTTTTTGCTGTGCTTATTTCAAGACATATTTAAAATTAAATGACCCTTTTTTATAAAAACAAAAAACGTGTAATTTTAAATCTAATAAAAAAACAAAATCTTATGAAAATAATGTGTTAACAAAATCCGAAACGGGCTTTTTCTTTTAAGTTACAAATAAAAGCATGGGTATTTTTATAAGCTCAAAACACCCTGTATCTCAAAAAGTAATCGCGTGCATGTGTGGTAATTTAAAAAGTTAAAATATTAATTTTTTTATGGGGCTTTTCGTAGGTTTTACTGCCTATTTTTTTGTTTTTGCTAAACTTTCAATTTCCCATCGTAATGCTCAAAACAATTTTATTTTAATAAAAATATCAACAATATACAATTTGTGATTCTTGCATGAATTTTACCAATTACCGTAAACGCCTTCTATATTCAATAATAATTGTTCCCCAATTGTACTTTTTATCCCAAATTCACATTTATGTTTATCAAAAATTGCATTAAAATGTTTAAGCATAAACATTCTGACATTGCTCATAATTTCACTTGATCTTTTTCTTTTGCCAGTAAAAGAATTTCATGAGAATGAACAAGGGGTTCAGTTTCACAACATCTGACAACGTCGGCTTTTCGTTGGTAGGTTACGTTTACGAGGCATACGCGTTGGTTTATAAAAATTTTACACAAATCTTTTTTATATTTCGTTAAATAAATCAATAAATCATTATTTAGTTTATGTTTTCCTAAACAGATGGCCGATGCTAGCGCTCGAAGCGACTAAAACATTTGTCGGTTTTTTTACTTCCCATAAGCTTATGTATCTTCCCCAAAACACTACTCAATCAACGCTAAAATATACCAAGTGCCGTTCACCGTCAAATTGCGACAAAAAAAACATGAGGTAGTTTAAAGAAAAATATTACACACTTATATTTATTTATTTAATTTTTAATTACTTATTTAAGGTATGTAATCTGGCAGAAGGAGGACATTTTGAGCAACTTATATTATACTTACGGCCGCGTGATGATCGCGTTGTTACATTTAGCAATGAACTTAGCAATTGTTTAAAGTTAATTGTCAGTGTTATTCAATAATTTTAGTAGGCAACCTGTCAAAATCTGACATTTTGTTAAACATTCTTAACCGTTGTTAACTTTTAACAATTCCTAAGACCATTGCTAAATGTAACAACGCGATAATCACTCGGCCGTTATACTTCTATATGTTGAGTTTTAAGTTTTAGTAACCTTGTATTTAAAATAAAGGTAAAACCAGTTGTGTAAATAAAAGTCAAGTTTGACATCAAGTAAAATAAAACTGTCGTCTTTTTATCTTTGCCCTTAATATTCTGCTATAATTCCAAAAGGTTACGGGCCCAGAGCAACGCTACTAAGTTATTATGTCAACCGGAATTCCGCCCATAGAAAAATTGAAGGGAAGAGAGAATTTTGACTCATGGAAATTCACGGTAAAAACTTATTTGGAACATGAAGAACTTTGGAACTGTGTATTGGGCACAGAAACGGATGAAAAGAAGATATCGAAAGTAAAAAGTAAGATTATTTTACTCCTGGAAACGGTTAATTATGTGCATGTCCAGTCAGCCAAAACTGCAAAAGAAGTTTGGGATAAATTGATCAAAGCTTTTGAGGACAAGGGACTGACCAGGAAGATAGGACTTTTACGTACATTAATTACCACCAAGTTGGAAGACTCAGTTGAGGAGTATGTCAATAAAATAATCAGTACCGCACACAAACTCTCAGAAATCGGATTCACCGTTAGTGAAGAATGGATTGGTGTGATTCTTCTTGCTGGTTTACCAGATGAATACCGACCGATGATCATGGGAATCGAGAGCAGTGGTGTTGCAGTGACAGGTGACAGCATCAAATTGAAATTACTTCAGGATGTCAAACCAGAAAGGACAAATCAAGAAGCGTACTACAGTAGAAGATTTAAGAAAAACCATCCGAATCATTTGAAAGAAAATGCTCATGGTAAAAGCCGAAATAGTAAGTCAGTGCGTTGTTTCCAATGTAACAAATACGGACATTTTGCCAAAGATTGTGACAAGCACAAAGATAACAAAGATGTGGCATGTTATTCTGCGTTATCAGTATCTTCAAGCAGTATAAACGCTGAAAATGCGTGGTTTATTGACTCCGCAGCAAGCATTCATATGACCAATGATGCTAATATGCTTGAAAATGTCAAAAACACTAGTGAGTATCAGATCAGCACTGCAAATAACCAGGTTATGTCAGCATTTAAAAATGGTACAGTAAAATTACCAGTTTCTGATACAGTTTTTCTTAAGGCTCAGAACACAGTCTACGTTCCGGATTTAAAGGTCAACCTACTATCGGTGAGTCAAATGGTTAAAAGAAATCTTTCAGTTGTTTTTAAATCTACGGGCTGTAAAATTTATGATCCGCAGCAGCATCTAATTGCGACCGGCACCCTAAAAAATGGTTTATTTCAACTGGACTTAGTACGTACAAATGAACTAGCATGCCATGTTTCCGCAAGTAACTCAAAAATGATGTGGCACCGTCGTCTAGGACACTTAAACTATGCGAGCTTGTACAAATTGAAAAATGGTATGGTCTCAGATGTTAAATTCGATGAACAATTAATTTCAAAGTGTGAAATCTGTGTTCAAGGAAAAGGCCACCGATTGCCGTTTAAGGAGAGCAACTCGCGTAGCAAAGAAGTGCTTGAATTGATTCACTCAGACTTATGTGGACCGATTGAATCTAAAAGCTTAGTAGGTTCACGATATATGATAACTTTTCTCGATGATTACAGTCACAAAACGTTTGCGTATTTTTTGAAGTCCAAAAGTGAGGCGTTCGAACAGTTCAAAACTTTCAAGAATCTAGTAGAAAATCAAACAGGAAAAAGAATAAAGATCTTACGTACTGATAATGGTGGTGAGTACGTTAATAAACCTTTTGAAAATTTCTTGAGAAGCAATGGTATCATACATCAGCGGACAGTACCGTACACAGCAGAACAGAACGGAAAAGCTGAACGTTTGAACCGGACAATTATTGAGAAAGCCAGATGCATGTTAATCGATTCAGAATTACCCAACATTTTCTGGGCAGAAGCAGCGAACACGGCTGTGTATCTTCTAAATCGATCACCGACGAAATGTTTGGATGAAAAAACGCCAGAAGAAGCATGGAGTGGGGTAAAGCCCAAGCTAGAGGGGCTCCGTATTTTTGGTTGTAAAGCACATGCTCACATTCCAAAAGAAAAACGCAAAAAGTTGGATAGAAAAACTATGCCATGTATCATGATTGGTTATAGCACAGAGAGCAAAGCTTATCGACTATTTGACCCTATAAAGAAAGAAGTGCTTATTGCTAGAGATGTGACATTTTTTGGAAACGAGAAGGGCAGTTTACTGTTAGAAAAGGATCAGAAAAAAAATGAAAAGCATTCTTTCATTTTTCCGGAAAAACAAATTGAAGCAGAAGTAACAACTGAACCTAGTAGAAGTGTTATAGAAGTTCAAGGAGAAGCATCGTCAACTCTTACGAGTGCGCCATTAACCGCGTTAGACGAAGTAATTCCTCAGATAGAACCTAATTTTAAAACACCTGATTTTGACCACGAATATATGACCAATACAGATTTTAACTCTTCCGATCTGATTCATCCATCTTCATCAAACCAAACTACACAAACTTTACGCAGAAGTGAGAGAGAAAGAAGAGCACCGAAAAGTTTAGAAGACTATGAGGTCATTTTTGTAACTATGGTTGATGAGGCAGATCCAGTGACCGTTGAAGAAGCTCTTAGCAGACCCGATAGTGACCTATGGCGTGCAGCCATGAAAGAAGAGTATTCTGCTCTGATTGACAACCAAACGTGGGAGTTAGTAGAATATTCTGGTGACAGAAAGCCTTTAAATAACAAATGGGTATTTAAAACAAAAAGGTATGCAAGTGGCAACATCGTAAAACACAAGTTCAAGACCAAGATGTGTGCGAAGAAGCAAGGTTTAGTTTATTTTAAATAGAGGGGCTGTTGAGTTTTCAGTTTTAGTAACCTTGTATTTAAAATAAAGGTAAAACCAGTTGTGTAAATAAAAGTCAAGTTTGACATCAAGTAAAATAAAACTGTCGTCTTTTTATCTTTGCCCTTAATATTCTGCTATAATTCCAAAACTATATCCAACCGCTGTGTTCACACGTCGTCGTCGTGGTTGGCAGTAGGATCTTTTGGAACATGTGCTAGAGTTGCTGGTTATCGGCAACTCTTTTGGCTAGCGTATGGAACGGGATCCGAAGCTAAGATGAACACAAGGCTTAACTCAAGGTATTAGCATACCGTGCTGATGAGTGAATGACATCCTGTGCCTTAAACAGGTGTCTCCAACGGTGCCTCTGAGATACAGGGCGACTTCTCAGAGTATCTAGCCTTTCTGCGTAATGCGGGGCTCTGCCGTGGTGGACTATTACTTCCCTAGCTCCAAACAGAAAGCGGACAACCGCTTTCATAGGAAAAAAGTGACAAAGGTGCGCTGACCGAAACGGATAAATCCGTTTCGAGAGGTGCCACTCAAGGTCACAAGCAGACAAAGGTGCGTCGACCGAAACGGGTGAATCCATTTCGGAAGATACCCCTGAAGTCACCGGCGCCTGTTTCACGCGGAAGGGCTAATCCATCTCGAACAAGCAGGTGCTTAGGAAGGGATCCCTGAATCCAAACAGAAGACAGACAGAACCGCCTTTATAGGGAAACCCTACCATCCTAGTTAGGACGGTTTACGTTTGAGTAGCAAATTTTAATATCCATGTGCTTACACCAAAAAAAAAGTACATGTGACATCATGTTTTTTTTTGCTACCCTCGCTAGGGTCTGCGGTTTAAAAAAACTAGTTTATTATTTCCGGATCTCAAATTATAAGCTCTTTGGAATTTTCATGTCGAAATTCGTGTTTTTTTAAATTGTCTTTGTAAACAGTTTTAAAATTGCACTGATTACACTTAAACATAATAACTTCTTCGCGATTTTTATGCCGGAGGTTGTGCCTTTTCAAGTCGGCTTTCTTAAAAGTTTGATAAGCACACTGGTCGCACTTAAACATATCGATCTCTTCGGGATTTTTATGTCTGAGAAAATGCATCTTTAAACTACGTTTGTGCAAAGTTTGAAAATTGCATTGATCGCATTTAAACATATTAACTTCTTCGTGACTTTTATGTCGGAGGACGTGTCTGTTTAAATTGCTTTTAAAAGGAGTTTGATAATCACACTGATCGCATTTGAATATTTGAAAAGGTGTTACTTGATGAGTGAGTGGATTCTTTATGTTCTGTATTTGCGTTGATTGATCATCACATTGATTTTCGTTTTTGTGTAAATGATCTTCATATTTTTTAATGCCAGAGCAATTCCCCAACATCCTAGAAAACAAAAAAGTATAATTAGAGCAACCTTTTATAGTTTTGTTTAGGATTTAGCTTGTGAATTATCAAAAATAAGCAAGCGAACTTTGTAACACCATAGAGAAGAAATTTGGTATCAAACCATATTGTATCCTTCCCGTTCAGTATCTAACTCAAGACCAAAAAGAACTTCGTTTTCGATTTGTTGCTTCGATGTTGATGAGTGAGCAAGACGAGGACAACAACTTATACAATAAAATATTATGGACTGATGAAGCGTCGTTCACAACATCAGGAATATACAACCGGAGAAATACAAATTATTGGGCAGCAGCTAACCCTCATAAATATGAAATGATAAAGTTTCAAGGTAGGAGCTAGCTTAATGTTTGGTGTGGAATGTTAGGAAATCAAATTATTGGACCGCTATTTTATCGTGGCTCTTTAACAGGCCAAAGATACCTTCAGTTTCTTCAAAACGATATCGAGGACCTCTTGGAAGGATTGCCATTGCAAATCTACAATATTATTTGGCAGCAGGATGGCGCTCCACCTCATGCCGTTTGAGAAGTGATAGTATATTTGAATGGGCGTTACAACGAGTGGATTGGCCGTAACGGAACACTTTATTGGCCACCCAATAGCCCAGATATTACACCAATGAATACATTTTTATGGGGTCATTTAAAAAACGTAGTTTATCAACGGCCTAATAGAAATATCGATGAGCTACAGCAAAAAATTGTGAATGAAATTGACAGACCTAACCAGGATTACAATATTATAAGGGACTCTCTGGAAAGACTAAAAAGGGGGCATCTGTCCTGTTTCGAAAACAACGAAGGACATATCGAACAATTATATTATTAAGATGTCTGATGTTTTTTACATATTTTAATAAAACCAAGAACTATTTGAAGCCCTATAACTACATTGCACCAAAAAAGTATAGCAGCACCTCTATTTTTTACATAAGACTAAGTGTAAATTTTAATATTTTCTCTAAAAAAGGAGCTATCAAGATGAACAAAAAGTTAAAACGTTTAAAAAGAGCAAGGTTCAGGGTTTTGTTAATAAATAAATCTGCTACTATCGGTGAATCTTAGTGATGGGATAATTCCAATTAAAAATAATTGATAATTCGATTATTGAAATAATCGCTATTATTCGATTATTTAGATTTCATTTGAATTACATAATATAACCTGATTCCACAGAATTCACGACGCGTCGCGACAAGGGCGAGACTTTTCAAAAAGAAAAGATCATAAAATCATTCATGTCACTAAAATCTAAAATAATAAATAATCATGTTGATCGGAATGCCCGCTGTGTGAACTGTGGACTCAGCATCAGCACTATCTTAACACTCTTTTTTCCACGTTTCGTGGTTTTCCGTTTTACGTTTCACGACAACGAATAAAAGAAACTATTCAAATTATAAAAATCAAAGCAACCGCAAAAATGTTTCAAATTATAATCGGAATTCATTATTGTCAAGTTTTCAATGCTGTGTTGTGAAAAAATCCATTTTCCAGTAGACTGATTTATGTTATATGCATAAAGCATTTAAGTTAAAAGCAAAAAAAATAATATTTTCTGACAACTGCAATAGGCTATTTGACTGATTTTGAAAAATCGTTTTAAATTATTCTTTGGTACCTAACAAACACAATACATTTTATATTTCTGGGAAATCTGCTGTATTTTTAATAAAACTCAATGTTAAAGTTTAAATTATAAAATTCGCGCTAAAAACGCTGTCTCTGTAATGGCGTCGACATCTGTTTCGCGTGACGTCATAAGCAAATAAGCAAGTTAACAACGAGTGCAACTACAGTGAATTTTGTTAATAATTTCTCAACTTATTGGCTAAAATGGTATATAAATGGTGTGTTGTGCCACAATGCACCAATACTTCTCTGAAAACACAACAAAAACTGTTCATATCTGTCCCAAAAATCCTAAAAAGCGAAAAAAGTGGTTACAATTAGCTCGAAGAGATCCAAACTGCTTGGTATCGCATTAACATGTTTCTATGTGTAAAGATGACTTTAATGTAAGTATACAAATATCCTGCTTTAAATACCTACCGATTTATATACAACAAGATATCGCCTTTAGGTAATTTATAAACACTTTAAGGTATAACCTAACTTGGTTACAACATATTTATGGATAGCAGTGGCGGCCGGCGACCCATAAAGCTGGGTAGGCGGAGAGCGTCGCAGGCCAAAATTGCGCCAAAATTTTTTGGGTGCCACGCCCAATTTTCCTGTATCTCATATTTTTATTAATTTTATTGTTATTTTTTTTAATAGAAAATATTACCAAAAAAAGTTCTTATTAACGAAAGAAAACGTATTTTAAGTAGACTTCAGAGTTGGATGTACGAAAGCCAGATTGGCTTTTTAAGCCGCCAACACCAACAACATAAGGGCACTGAGATTTTTCTACTATATCCGTAGTATCGTCAGCTTGTACTAAAAAAAAATAGACTCTTTTATTTCGTTTTGAATTACGTTTAATAGGTGTTCAGAAATACAATGAATTAAATCATTCTGGATAGTTTTGGATAAACCTGAAAAAACATTTCCAGTTTTTTTTAATGCTGTTGAATTTCTATATCACGTTTAATTAATAAATTAAACGTTTCTTTAAAATTGCCAGAATTAGAATAATCCTTTTTTTCATTATGGCCTCTAAAAGAAAGTTCTTGTTCTGCCAAATGACAAGTAACATCAATTAAATAACCTAATAAGATTCTATTTTTTCTTACTTCTTCATTATATAATTTTAAAGACATAGCTTTTTGAACGTTTAAAGCATCTTTTATAGTTTGAGAGTTTTTTTCTAACCGCTTAAGACTTAAATAACTGCTCATATGCCCTTAGAAAGCTCATGTTTTTTAATACTAGCTGATAAATTTTTTAAATCTGAAAGGCCCTGTGAAACATTATTTCTACCTTCAGCAAGTAGTAAACAAGGCCAACAAAATAAACGTTGCCTAAAGATGCTTCCACTTCACCAACTGTGACATTTAGTCGGGAAAATGGAGTTTTTTGCAACGAGCAAATTATGTCATGCACAGGGTTTGACTCCATTTTTAAATATTATTTAAACTATAAACAAAAAAAACCAGAAACGTGCACTTATAGCTAAAAATACTTATCAAAAATCATGTTCTCCTGGACTAAAGGCCTGCCTAAACTTCAAAACTTGCCACTAAACTACCTAGGATTAAAACTCGGAAACCAAAATGCACCGGTAAGATTTATACGGAATTTTGTATTTCGGATAATAAGATACAGGTCAATTAAAAGGTCGCATCGGGTCACGTGCCTCTGACCAATAATTGTCCACCTGTTGTCGTGCATCTCATAATCGATGTGCGACGATCGTCGAAGGTCAAAGCGAAGGCGACCGATGCAATCGCCTGCAGAAATAATAAATCTGCCGAATTTTACTTTACGTCGGCGGATTTTTCGCATTACTTGGCATCGTTTATTAGTTTATTAGCTTACGTACTGAATATCAAAATAAGGCGGCTGAGATAGATCGCCTTTTGGTCGGAAGTCGCAAAGCACCAACGGTATAATATTATTGTGTAGTCTTGACCGTTCGCTCTTGCCTCCAGCGGTAACCATTTTCTTTTTAATTGTAGAAATATAATAATTTTATATACTTATTAAATAATATATTTTTTAAAATTACATTTAGGGCATTTTTCCAAGGTAGGCGGCGCCTACCTTGCCTACCCTGACGAGCCGCCACTGATGGATAGTAGAGAGATAAGAATCGCCATCTCTGTGTTGAAAGTGTTCGTCGAAATGTGTTAAATTAGGGTGGCACCACCGTAGCATAAGTGTCAATTTCATTAAGTTATTAGAGTAGAACTGTTATTTACTGCTTACAGCTGGACACTTTTTTAATTCGTCTTCCATAAGAGATGGTACTCCTTATATTTCTACACTCCATAAACATAACCCAGAATACGATTTTGAGAAACACCAATGATCGATAATGTCATGTGCTCGCCGGTAAAATCATGGCAGTTTAAGAAATATTCAGATTTTTTTTAAAGTTCAAGTTTTATTATTTTTTTAATTCAAATAATAATAATGGGCGATCAAGCAAAAGCCCCAGAAGGTTTTTCATGTAGCGGAGACATCGCAAATAATTGGAAATTGTGGAAACAAAAGTTTGATTTATACCTAATAGCTAGCGGAAAAAATACTAAAACCGACTCTGTAAAAATCGCTATACTTTTAAATCTCCTTGGTGACGAAGGAATTAAGCTGTATAATACTTTTGAATATAGGGAATCTGAGGATAAAGAAAAATTAGCCGTTGTGTTACAAAAATTTGAAGAACACTGCAATCCGACTAAAAATCTCGTTTTTGAACACTTTAAATTTTTTAAACGCGAGCAACTGCAAGGGAAACTGTTGATCAGTTTATCACAGCCCTCAGACAGTTGGCCTCTACTTGTGAATTCGCAGAAAAAGATGTGCTAATTCGTGATCGAATTGTGTTGGGAATTAAAGATCCTAGAATTCAGGAAAAGCTATTACAGTACCCAGATCTAGAGTTAAGCGAAGCTATACATATCTGCCGCTCTATGGAAGCTAGTGTAGTGACTCAAAAGGAAATTTCTAAAGACATAGTGACAAATGTGAGTTCAATTCAAAGACGTTATAGTGGTCGCAGTGGTAATTCTAATAGTTCAGCGAATTCTGCTGGATATCAGCCTCGTGAGCAGCCCTACAGACGTGGTGCCAATCAAAGTCAACATTATGGAGCTGGTAGTAGCTTGGGTACTCAAAATAGAGGTAACATGTTATGTAAATCTTGTGGTCAGCAGCACGAACGAGGTAAGTGCCCTGCCATAAATAGATATTGTAGTTCTTGCGGCCAAAAAGGGCATTATCGCAGGTGTTGTTTACGAAATAGAAATGACATTCATGAAATTGTTCAAGACTCCGAGGACAGTGCTGAATATAGTGACACTGACAATAATGACAGTCCTAGCAATCATAGAAATGATTGTATTGTGTGGACTATAAATAGCTCAGACATTGATGCAGTTGAGTGGTTCGAAGAAATTTTTATATCTGGTGTCAAAACAAAACTAAAAATCGATAGTGGTAGTATGGCAAATACACTTAACATTTCAGATTTTTATGCTTTAAACATTTCTCGCGAAAGACTTGCGAAACCATCTATACTATCATCGTATTCCGGTCATAAAATCGGTTTACTAGGACAGATTTATTTAAACTGTAAATTTGGTGAAAAAAGCGGACATATTTTGTTTCACGTTTTAGACTCAAATTTACCTTGTTCTATTTTAGGACTTTCCGCTTGTCAATTTTTTGGTATACTTCCAAAAAAACATCCTAAAAGTATTTCTACTTTATATGATGAAAATGATATTAAAAACTCTATTCAGGACTTACTTAATCAATATAATACTGTTTTTACTGGTATAGGGAAAGTTAACAAAAAATATTCTCTAACACTGGCAGAAAATGCTATTCCACATATAACCGCACCTCGTAAAACACCACTCGCTTTAAAAGCTAGGGTTAAAGAAAAACTTGATGAAATGGTAGCACAAAATCTTATTAGTCCTGTCACTGAGCCCACTGATTGGGTTCACCCTATTGTGATAGTGCCTAAACCTAATGGTGACATCAGAATATGTATGGATCCCAGAAATTTAAATAAATATATTAAAAGAGAAATTTTTGAAATCCCTACCCAGGAAGTTTTATTCTCACAACTACAGGGTGCTAAATATTTTACCAAATTGGATGCATCATCCGCTTTTCTCCAACTTCCATTAACATACGAAAGTTCGTTACTATGCACAATAACAACTTGTTTTGGAAGATATCGTTACCTAAGGCTCCCATATGGCGTATCGTCAGCTCCAGAGCTATTTCAAAGGTTCATGTACGAGGTGTTAGAAGGTGTTCCCGGACAAGTAGCTTATTTTGACGATATTCTAGTGTATGGCAGAACTGTTAAAGAACATAATCATAATTTAGAAGTTGTGTTAGAAAAAATTAAAGATAGTGGACTTACGCTTAATCAAACAAAATCTGTTTTTTGTGTAAATAAAATTAAGTTTCTCGGTCATATTATTAGTGAACATGGTGTGTCGCCCGACGATAGTAAAACAAACGCAATTCGTGAAATGCATCCACCCAAGACAAAAAAAGATTTGCAACGTTTTTTGGGCATGATCGTTTATCTTTCCAAATTTATCCCTAATTTATCTAGTGAAACAAATGCACTTAGAAAACTCTTAAGCTCAAAAACCATGTGGCAGTGGACATCTATAGAAAACAAAAGCTTTAACCGGTTAAAAGACTTAGTTGCTTCTGCCACCACATTGTCCTATTATAATCCAACCGAAAAAATAACTTTGTCCGTAGATGCGGGTCCGTATGGGCTTGGTGCTTTTATCAGTCAAAATAATAAACCTATTGAATATGCCAGTGTATCCTTAACGCCTACACAGCAGCGATATAACCATATTGAGAAAGAGTTATTAGCGGTAGTGTTCGGGTGTGAACGATTTCATTACTACCTTTATGGACAGACATTTAAAATTGAAAGCGATCATAAACCACTTGTAGGACTTTTAAAAAAACCTCTGGATGAAATGTCACCTCGTATTCAACGGCTAGTTATGAGACTCTTGAAATATCATTTTACTCTTACATATGTCCCTGGAAAAAATCTGCAAGTACCAGATACACTCAGTCGAGATCCAGCAAAAGAAGAAATTAATACAGACTACTTGGATACAAACCTAAAAATTCATTCTGTTATAGCAACAAGACCAGAAAATGAAAAAAGGTTAATAGAAGCCATAAATTGCGATAATGTGCTCCAAAAAGTAAAATTTTATGTTTTGAATGGGTGGCCAAACCACAAAAGCAGCGTTCCAGAAGAAGTTAAAACATTTTGGGACATTAGAAATGATATTTTTCTTCACAAGAATGTACTTTTTTATAATAAAAGGCTTATTATTCCAAACAGCTTAAAAGAGGAATTCTTGAGCCTGTTACATAATAAGTCGCATCAAGGTGTTGTGGCTTGTAAAAAACTTGCTGAGGAAGCAATATATTACCCTGGTTGGTCAGCTGATATTCAGCTATTAGTTTTATCGTGTCCTGTATGTCAATTATATGCTAAAACAAATCAAAAAGAACCCTTAATACCACATGATTTGCCTGACTTGCCATGGCAAAAAATTGGAATAGATTTTAAGTCTTTTGGAACGCAGGACTTCTTGGTCATCGTTGATTATTTAAGTAAATTTACTGTTGTTAATAAGCTATCAAACAAAACGGCAGAAACTGTAATATCCGCTTTGAAGAACGTATTTTCAATAAATGGAATACCTCAAGAGATATGTTCAGACTGCGGACCTCCTTTTAGTTCCTTACAATTTGAAAATTTTGCTAAAAGGTACGACATTAAACTTACAACATCTAGTCCGCATTATCCCAAGTCGAATGGTATGGTCGAAAGGGCGATTCAGAATGTAAAAAGTTTACTCACAAAGTGTCAACGAGATGGAAATGATCCCTTCTTAGCCATATTAGATTACAATACAACTCCAAAACAAAACTTACCTGCACCTTCTGACCTGCTTATGGGTAGAAAGCTGAGGTCAACCTTACCAGTGAGTCAAAGAGTTCTTGAACCTAAGTTTTCATTGCAAGGGATAAAAGAGAAACTTAAATGTCAACAGGAAAAGCAAAAGGAATATTATAATATTCGTTCTAAAATTCTTCCTGAATTACATCCAAATCAACCTGTTCTCATTCAAACAAAATGTCGAGAGTGGAAACCAGGAGTCATATTAGAAAAATTAGAAAATAGAGACTATATTGTAAAAGCAGAAGAAGGCCAGTATAGAAGAAATAGGCATTACCTTCGGCCTATTCGCCAGTCAGTATCTTTGCATCAACCTTCCCGTGTTGTTGAAAATGAACTCAGAACAGAAGCCAATTGTGACCCAAAACATAATATTGACATTCAACCAAAGAACTCAAATAGTGATATTTATCGTACACGCAGTGGTAGACTTATAAAAGCCCCAGATAGATTAAAACTGTAACAATATAAAATTTTGATAATGAATTTCTTTTCTTGTCTTTGTTATAAGGGGCGTGTCATGTATGTATATTTTAAATACTTTAGAGCTCTTATATTTGGCAACATCGCCCATCACCTCAGTTATTAATCGTGATTGATTAAGAACATCGTTTTATTATCGATCTCTGTCATATGTACACTATTACAAAGTATTTAAATAAAGTTATGATTATTATAAACTTGCTAGTGTCTTCTTTAGTAATAAAGCATAAAACATTACAGGTAATATATATATTTTTGGAAATACTGAATGATGAACACGAAAATAGTTCTGCAGCACAGTAGTCAGCGTTATTTTTAAAGAAACGCACAATCATAAATGCGTCTATCTCATGTAGGTTTCTGTTATCGGCTTGCACAAAATTTATGTCCATTTTGAGGTACGAAACGGATAATTATGTTACTTAAAATATGTTTTTTTATATGAAATGGTCAAGAAACAGTTGTTTAGATAGTTAAAGATCGAAAATAACACCTGAAAACACACAACACAAAGCTTGTGACATTTATTGACTTGCAAGTGACGTCACCAAAGTTGTAACTAATCACAGAGCGTTCCAGTCGCTGAATTAATTTCAAAAATATTTGAATTTTAATACGTATATTTTGCAACAAATATGCATATTTTACTTTATATTATAAAGAAATATGCTTCTTTATACTATTATCTGATAGGATGACCACAATTATTTAAAGCTTATTTTCAATGGTGGCAAATAGCCTATTACAGTAAATGTAATGTGTATATGACGCCTGAACTTAGTTTAAAAAGGCTACCAACCTGTTTTGGGATTGCTCTAGATCCTCTACTTTAATGTCTACTTCTTCAAATTTGATTTTCCACTCTTCAGTGGTTGTTTCATCTGATTTTTTAATAATATATGTCTCCGTTGTGTTTTCAACTTTCACATCCCTCACAGTTTGTTCAGTCGATAAACCATTGGAACTTTAAATAATAAGAACATTTTTATTATCTATATAAATAAAAATGAATCGCCGAAATAAGTTCAGAACGACTGCACCAAACTAGCTACTTATTTTTTTGTTGTGTTTGTTATTGTCAGAAAAAGGTTCTTATTATAAAAAAATTAAGACAGTTGTGCGAAAAATTAGGAAATTTAAGAAAACTTAACGACCATGCAAGTGGGGCAGTATTTTTACTGTAGCGCCCTCTATGAGAAAGAGGCAAAAATATAATATTCACAAGACAATGTGTACCATCTAACAATGTGTGGACAAACTATTTGCTAAATAATAGTTTTCTATATATACTTCTCAAAACTCGAAGTGGATGGGCCACTTTTCTGTGTTATTTGAAGCTCATTAAAATGAAATCTACCCAACCGATTCCTAAAAACATTTTCTTGTTTTGAAGCCTTATTTTTCTAATTCTTAAAAACTATCACTCCACTTATACAAGGTTAGTAAAAAAATAAATACAGGATTAATTGTGGACCAATGTTTTTTTGCCCAAGTTTCAGACTAGGTGTGGTTTTTATGAGAAGTAATCAATTCGAATGTTATTTTTATTTGGATAGCGGGAGGCCATAGCTATCATTTGCTTTTTAAATTTTAAAAATATCTTTCTTGGCTTGGTATAAGCTATGAATTTTTTTTATTAGCCATAATTTTATTTCAACAATTAAACAACAAGTCTTTTTTCAATTACTGCTGCACATCTTCTTGACATACTATCAATAACATTGTCAATAACCGCTTGTTGAATAGCAGCCCATTCTTTATTTAGAGCACTGCTTAAACTACCTAATTTATCTAGCTGCTGGCCCCAATTTTTTACTTTCCTTCCCAAATAATCCCAAATATATTCAATCGGATTAAGGTCGGGCGAAAAAGCAGGCCAATCAACTCTCTAAATTATTGTCTTTCAAATATTCATTAACAATATATCCCTATGGGGTCGAGCGTTATCAACTATAAATAAAAATCCTGCTCCAAAATTTTGTCCTATAGGAACAACAATGGGTATAAAAATTTCACGCAAGTAGTGTTCTACCAATACGGAATATTCCACCCCAGACTTTTACAGATCCACCGCCAAAATTTACTCTGTGTTCCATGCAGTCCTCATTGTATCTTCCGCCCGACCTTCTCCACACCCTTGTACGTCCGTCATTTCCATAAAGGCAGAATCGCGACCCATCTGCAAACAAACAATTGGACGTCGGTTGCGACGATGATTTCTAGTAAGTCGAGGATATTTTTGGTGCGTTTTGCGCGTAAAGCGTAGTTCATAAGCTTGCGAAATGCGATTTACGAATTCGCAAAATATTTCCGCCGTTTTTTGGTATTTCATAGCGCTGCGACTGCGAATTTTTTAGGGATTTAGTGCTGGAACTGTTGGCAAGATGTAAGATGGAAGTATTGACGCTCTGTATTGACGTTTTAATTAATTTCCCTTCTTTAAAACTTTTTTGTGTTATTTATAATTAATTTTTTTTAACAATATTGTATCTTATGCTAGGTTTTTCTCTGTGTATTGTTTTAATAAACATTTATAATGCTTTGGTCGTCAGTGAATAATAAGGATCAAGTTGAAAATTTTTACTGGTGAAGAAGGGCTATTGCATTTACTGACCTTCATAATTGCATCTTATAAGGTGGATTTAAAACAAGCAACAACAAAAAATAGAATATACTTTATTCTCATATAGACTTTATACAGGCAAATAACATAAAATAAAAATAAGAAATTACATTAAAGATCACAACTTATTTTAACCTTTGAGCATATACTTATAGAGGAAGCCTTGCTACTAGGCAGCAAGCGAGAGCGACAGAAGAATTACAGTATAACCTTTCCCTCTCGCTTCTACGTGCTCATTGGTCGGTGAGAATAGAGATATATCCCACTCGTCGTGCTGCGTACTGATTCGTCAGCCAGTCCTTCTCGACCAATTAGCACGTTGGAGCGAGAGAGAAAGATTATATTTTGATTCATCTTTCTCTCTTGCACGCTTTTTGGCACTGTCTTAACGGTGAGGCTGAATCAGTAGGAATATGCTGGAAACTTTAAACTTTTTATTTTATTTTTACTTGAAATCACAACTGCATATGTGCTATTAAAACATATGAGAGAATGACAGGTTGTCATGAAATAAAGGATCGCTTTAATCCTAAGATTATGATTTTATCGAAAAAAAAACACCCTAGTTTTCTTTATTTTAGAACTTTAAAAGCACATAACGATCCCCGCTTTATTCCTCGTTTCGTCAATGCCGCCCAAGCATAAAACCATACCGAATTTGCATTTTACAGCACCTTTTAGACAACGCTCTCATAAGAAGCAGTGTTTTGATGCGGCCAAGGCCTTGGTATATAACATAATATATATTATATATATATATATATATATATATATATATATATATATATAATAACATATATATATAATATATATAATATATATATATATATATATATATATATATATATATAAATATAATATATATATATATATATATAATATATATATAATATATATATATATATATATATATATATATATATATATATATATATATATATATATATATATATATATATATATATATAATATATATATATATATATATATATATATATATATATATATATATATATATATATATATATATATATATATATATATATATATATATATAATACATGGCCCCGGGAATTGAACCGTAGTAACTTAATCTTTGAGCAACGCCAAAATCAAACGAGTATCTATATCAATACGCATGCTCGTGGTCTTCAATTTTTACGAAATTCGCAAAATCTTAAATTAAAGTCAATTTTCCCGCTTCTCACATTTCAAATATTACGAAACGCAAAAAAAGTGACATTAACCTCTTGGACAACTGACATATTTTAAGTCGACCAATAAGAATCCGTCAATTTTCCCGCCCCCTAGATTTTAAATATTGCGAATCGCAAAAAACTTAAGAATAGCAAATCGCATTTCGCAAGCATATGAACTACGCTTAACCCCGTTTCGTGAAGTCTGTTTCTTAAGGTTTGAGAAGAAACATCAATAATATGCACTTGCCGTACCATATTCTTAAGTTGGGAAGCATTAGTTGTTCTATTTCTTCGCACAGTCAATGTGATAAATCTGTCCAAGATGGAGTGGTTGCTCGTTGAAGTCTACCACCATGTGTGGGATATCCAGAGTTTACAAATCGAGCCCATAATCGACTTACTAATGACTCGCTTCTACCAAAGTACCTAGCTACTGCTTCCTGGGAGAGCCCTGCTTGAATGATACCAACAGCCTGGTCCATTTCAGCTTTTGTCATCCGAGGCATTTTTAAATTGTTTACTAAATGTGTTGCAGAACTCCAGTTACACTTACTTGTCAGTGACACTTTTAGCAAACAAGAAACAATTGTCACCTTGGCTGGGATTCTGTAAAAATATAAGGAAAGAGAATGTCAAAATAGGGATTACATGTCCTTGTTGCCCTTAAAGGTAACTCATAAGTTTGTCACTGTCTTGAAAGAGATAAAGAAAAGGAATGTCAAAAAAGTTGCTTACAGAATCGGGCCTCTTCTGTCATATACGAAATAACCATGGTAATCAAAACAATGCGAATGCCCGTAAAACGAAAAAAGCATTTTAACAAACAAATTTATAGCTTTAATACCAAGAAAGATATTTTTAAACTTCAAAAAGCAAATGATAGCTATGACCTTCCGCTATCCAAATAAAAATAATATTCGAATTGGTTACTTCTCATAAAAACTACACCTAGTCTGAAACTAGGTCAAAAAAACATTGGTCCACAATTAATCCTATATTCATTTTTTTACTCACCTTGTATAATTGGGGTGATAGTTTTTAAGAATTAGAAAAATAAGGCTTCAAAACAAAAAAATATTTTTAGAAATCGGTTGGGTGGATTTCATTTTAATGAGCTTTAAAAAAAACACAGAAAAGTGGCCCATCCCTTCGAGTTTTGACAAATGTATATTCCGGAGATACATTTTTCAACTTAATGGAATGATGGCACTACGTATGCAAATAATCTGTCGCATTCGTCGTATATAAAAATGAATCCCATTTCTCTTGGTCAAAGCATCACGTGTAAATGGCTAGACGAATTTTGCTTATTCTTTTTTTGTTGTGTTTTTTATTGTGAGGAGAATGATCTTATTAAAGAAAAAATTAAGACAGTTATGCGGAAAATTAGAAATAGATAGATAGATAGACAAAATGTTGTATATTAGAATAATAAATTATTATTTTTATACCTATTCAAATTCAATATTCATAATTAAGACAGGATACTTTTTAAACTATTTTGGGATCTTTTGCATGTTTATAAGTTGTTGTTTTATAAATATAGAATATTACCAAATCGAGATCTTAAAATAAGATTTCGAAACCAAAATGTCGGAGATTTTGGAAAAAAAGACGGAAAGACAACATATTATGACATTTAAATCAGATTAAGAACTTCAAATCCTAATTTTTATGTCGATAGACCAGGGACCCGCGAAACAATTGAATGGAATACTTAAATTTAAATCGCAAAAAATAAAAATAATTCAAATTAATGAAGTAGGCCATTCAATTGTTTGGCGGGTCCCTGACGTACCAATGTAAAAATGTCAAAAATCCCTAGACAGAAATTAAATTTATCTCATAAAATAATAGGTGTATTTCCATAAAATCTTCCATTTTGGATGTAATCAGTTTTAAGAAGGGGGAATTTTAGGAAAGTTTGTGCAGTTTTGAGGTTAGGTCCGAGTGGGGCTTAAAAACTAAAAGAGTCCGACAAATTTTGACTTTAGATTCGTGATCAGCGCCCCAAAAAAACCCTGTATACAAAATTTCAATAAAATCAGCTGTGAGCCTGGTAAGTAAAGAATTACCTACCAAAAAAAGGGTAATTGTCTCGAAAGTTGCCTCCTCCCCGATTTTGACCAAATTTGGTATACGGGGGTTTTTGGGGCGCTGATTACAAATCTGCAAACAAATTTTTCGGCAACGTTTTGTTTCGAGATATTCGTCATCAAAGTTAAAAACGAAATTAACCTTATTTTCACTATATTTCTCCATCTTTTTGTACACAATTCTTGACTTTTACACTAAAGTGGCACACAATATTATATAAACACCTTTAAAACCTTGTATTTTTATTTATTTTACACCTTTTTTCCATTAAAATGCGAACTTTTAAGAGTCCATTCGCGCCGCGAAAATTGGATCCAATTTCGGGTTCGGGCATAATGTTTTTCTCAAAAAGGGTATAAGTTATCGATAACTTTCAAAAACTATATGAAAGCCAACACTTAAATCTAGGCTTTTGCTGTAATAGTTTTTAAATTTGGATTTAGTTTTTAATACTTCCTTGAGTGAAAGTCACCCTAAAATCGGTTATGTTAAGATACTATTTTCTCTAACTCGACTCATATTTCAAAAATCCGCTACAGCAGAGGCATGATTATTTCCTTACCTTTAAAACGGTGTATAATTTATGTCATTTAAGTGAAAAATAGTTACCGAAAAACGTTATCTCCTGTGGGTTTGCAATTGGAAACAACATCGCATCGATACACCGAATTTGGAAGAACCTAAATAAAATATAATATTGTAGCGTTTAAAGCTAAAAGTTGTTTTTTTTATATAGTTTTCTTCATAATAATAATATTATATTCAATTAGTATCAACGGCAAATAATTATTTTCTTATACAAATAAATTTAACGATTTCTAAACCTGTTTTATTAAGTAATAATTGCGGCACCGCTGCCTTTTTCCACGTGACGCCTGCTTGACTAAAGCCGTTTCAGATCGCTTTACTGATAACGCTTCAGTGGTGAAGCTACACGGTCGCACAAGTCGCTGTGTTGCCACAATTTGTCTTCGATTTTCAGTAAAAATATTCACACAAGTACTTCGATATGTGGGTACGATTTTCTCGTTGCCAGGCAGCAGATATTGTACCGGCGAGACAACAGGTTCTCTTTTCCTGCTCAGGCGGTTTTTTTTGCCTAATTGCGGTTCTGCCAAATTCACGTGTGATGCATTAAAATTTGCATATTTTCTTGTGGTATGGCGTGCTATGGTCAACTGGTGATGTTTTATCAGGACTATTAACGGTTGATTTGCAAACAGGTATGTTAAAATTCTAATATAGTGATAAATGCTATTTTCTTTCAATTTTCAAATCTAGTTTTATCCAAGTCATCTTGCTAATTTTGGGTGTTTTTTTATAGCAGTGTGCAATGTTCAATTCCTCTGTAGGAGTAGCCACTGACTTCTTCCGTTGGTAGCCTGTAACCCGCATTTATGGTGAGTTAACTCATACTTAAAATACCCATAAATATCTGTATAATACTGAGTTTATTATCACTATAAATTGTTTGGTCTTTAGTACGAATTTTAAGGGTCCTAATACTGTTTTTCTTCAAACAGGGTTTTTACGGTTTTTTCGTTTTGGTAAATTCATCCCGTTTCGACAATCGTTCCTGTATGGTTTGGCTCTTCACGTGACCACTACCAATGTAGAAGCAGGGCGTCGTCCAGCAGCCATTTTGTCCGAAACCAACAGGAAAACAGGTTTTACCTTTATTTTTTTATGGGGAATACCAACATCTGCGCGCCATATTTTTTGTTTACCTATTTATTTTAGAAGAAATTAAAATTTTATTATTTTTTTAAAACTAAGTAATTAACCTGCATTTGATGACATGTTTTCTTTATTATAATATTGTTTGTAAATAATGTAAAACAACTATCAAAATTGTAAGAACCGATCTGATAGGGAAATTAATTTTTACTTGATTTAAAAGGGGGTTATTTGCGCTTATAATATTACGGATGCTTAATCAAGTACACGGTATTATGCGTATTACATCAAGAATAAAGATTGCGTTAATTTTAATAGAAATAATGCGTCAGGGAGGTTCGTTTGTAAATTAATTAAAATTATATTTTTTCAATAGTTCATTCCTTAAGAATATGAATAAAAACCATTTATTTGAACTGACTGTTTATGAATTTAAATTCCTACCTTTGTGAAATTAATAACGGTTAATTTCGGTGTTTCCAACCAAGTTAAATTCTAATTAAAAGTAACCGAATAAAAGGAAATACCGTGGCGCCAATCCATTTTTCCTTAATTAATTATCTTACCTTAATTAGGTACATTGTACTCACGACATTACTGCTTTACCAGGCGAATAGCTAAGCCGAAGCAAATGTAACCCGTTCTTTAAGTGTTACAGAATAGGTTACGTTTCAATATATTTAATGCAGCTATACAAAATTGTGGTGTGGGAGTTTGTTAGTCTCCGCCCACCGTCTCCACGTCCTTTTGCCCGACCCCTAAGGTGTAGCGTAAATGCACTCTTAAGTTCAAAGGCAGCAGCCATATTTGTTTACAAAAAGCCTTGTGTATACATGGCTGCCGCCACGTTGGGGGTGTGAAAGTGGAGATTTGCATTTAAATGAAAAAAAGTGTAAAATAAATATAAAAACAAGTTTTTAAAAGTTATTTGTAAAATATTGTGTGCCAATTTAGTGTAAAAATCAAGAACTCTGTGCAAAAGAATAAGGTTAGTTTGACTTTCAACTTTGATGATGAATATCTCGAAAACGAAACGTTGCCGAAAAAATTTTTTCTGCAATGTATCAGTGCCCCATAAAACCCCCATATACCAAATTTGGTCAAAACCGGAGAGGAGGCAACTTTCGAGACAATTACCAAAAAAGTAAGCGTGAATTAATACTCAAACTCAAAATTTGGTCCACCCCATGTAAACAAGGCTAATATTAAAAGTAAAACTCTTAAAGCTGAATTACAAAAATTAACTAATATAATAATTACACCGAGATTAACTTACTTGTCCAAATTCGTAATCTGAGAGTCTGAAATACCTTGCATATTAGTGACTCTTGGAAAGGGTTCAAATTCAAAAGCACTGTTTTCTGCTTCTAATTTTACAGTTGAAAAGTAGAAACTTTTATCATCAATAAAGACATCTTCTAGATTGTCCTCCTCTTTTTTAACTATTTCTTTTTTAATAGAAAGAGGTGCAGAAAATTCTGCTTCAACTTCAACATCACTGTTGCGAGTTTCGTCGTGTAAGTGTGAAATACTTGATATCTCCTCGTAAAGGCCTTTTTCCATTGTAAAATTTAAAAAAAAATTGGCCTTGGTGAAGAACTGTAAGACAGTTAAAACACGAAATTATAGGAAAGAGAGAGGGGGGAGAGATAATACGACATACAAAAAAAACACAAAATGCTAAAAACACCCCAAGTGGTATAATATGAAAAAAGGTTTGGATTTTACCCCAAAATGAGGTTAGTCGAGTTGATAAAAACAAAGGTGATTTTAAATTAGCACTACATAAGCATTCGATGACCGGGACAAGAACAAGACTTATAATTATCCGCATAAGGATATTTCAAAAAATCGATCTGAAACTTGGGTCACGCTGGAGTTGGGCATTAGCAGATTAATTTAATTATTAACTTGGCTGTGTCTAATAAGAAAATCGTAGTCTGTAGTTGTGGTAATTTTAGCTCAGTCAAATGATGTCAAACAGGACCTTTCTCTCGCTCTACGTGCTGACTCGTAGGTGGAGTATATACCTCTCTCCGCCGACCAAGCAGTGCGCAAACCGAGAGAGAAAGGGATTACACCAGGGTTAGCAACCGTACTATAATTATAGTGTCTATTGTTTTGTACTATGTTCTATCATGCCTGTATTATAATCCTAAAATCTACTATAATTTTTATAACCATATTTTTGACCGAAAAAAATTGTTCGTAATTAATTTAAAAATGTTTACCATTTGACGCCAAAACGGTAAAGAATAGAGTACATTTCAATATAGCGCCCCTAGCGTAAAACACATCAATTACTTTAATTGATGCGTGTAAACCAAGGGTGGTAAACTTAACAAGGAGTGCTCGATTTTTACTATTTGTCCGCAGATATGTTATGTTTTGACGTCACCTGTTTGCCCTTTTTGCGTAGAAGGTAGATTTATTTTATTGATTTTTGTGAAATATTCAACTTTTAAAAACTATTTTGGATATGCACTTACTATTAGAACTGTAAAGTATAATATTTTTAAAAATTAAGACTTTATATTACTTGTAAACAAAAAGGCAAACGGATTACGTCACAAATACCGAATTGACATTTAAATTGGTGTATATGGACTTAAATGGGATCGAGCACTTCTTGTTAGGTTTATCACCCTTGCGTGTAAACATCTGCAAAATGAACTATGAAGTGTAGAAGTAAGGAGCATCATCTCTTATGGCTGTTTGGCTCAAAAAGTGGTTACAACATCATAAACGATTCTTTTTTCTAATCTACTACATTTTTTAAAATGTACTACAATTTTGCGGCCCTGGTACTATAGTCCCACTCTTCAAGGTTGCCAACCATGGAATAGACTTATAGAGGCTGCCCCTAGTCAAAGAAGTTTGCAGGTTAATGGAAGCTCAATACCTTGGCGTATTGAATCAAAAAGTGTCCGGCTTACTATGAAAATAACTGTCATGAGAGGCCCCCTCGATCCTGGTAGTAACAAAATTCACCAAAATATTGTAATGTGATGCCTACCTACACACAGTTTGTAGGTAGGCAACACATTATTTTTTGACAGAGCCGGAGTTCCGTTTTCGTGTGCGACGGTGCGGTGTTTATGAAACCATACCCGCGGTGTGCCGTTGTCTTATCAACCCTTTCAAGCGATTGTTTTGCTTTGTGTGATTTAATTTTGTAGTTGCAGAAGTTTTTCGAATTGATAAAACTCTTAAAATTTTGGTGATTATTGGTTTATTTAATTGTGACTATAATTTTGTGTTTATTATTTGTTACTTACAATATCGTAACAAAATGCCTGAAAGGTATATGATTTTGTCTTGCAAATCCAAGGGTAAGATACCTGGAATACAAGCGCAGGTTAATTTAAGCGTCACTTTTAAAAGACCTTAAAAGTAATCGTGAATTTGGGCTCCAAAAATCTTGTTCGGTTTAATGCTCCAAGACCCAGTCATGTTCGGTGTCGCAAAAAAGGTAATTAATCATTTTGACGTTACTTTAGAGAACCTTAACTGACACAAATACATTACATCATAGCCTCAGCTGCTTTAAAAAAGCTTGAATTCCTCTTTTGAGCCAGTAAGTATTTCTATCCGTCTAATCTGTATACTCTGTATATATTCTAATCAGACCATTTTTAGAATATTGTCCTCATCTGGGTAATATGGTATTTTCTACAACTGTTGTCATTCTTAATTCCATTCAAAAAAGATCTGTTCGTCTTATTATTGATCCCACGTTTACAGAAAAGCTTCCTTCTCTTTCCCACCGACGGGCTGGAGGGGATGTTATATTTTATAGGTATTTTCACGACTTCTGCTCCGAGGAGTTGGCAAGTATAATTTCTCTTACGGCTTCCAACAGAGCAACACGTAGTGCCACTTTTATGCATCCTTTTACAGTAATACTTAAGAAACCCCAAACTTTCTACTTTCTTTGTTCATCATGCCCAGAGTATCTAGACTGGAAACTGCTGTTCGCAGAAGTTCTCCCTTCTCCAAATATTTAGGTCTCAACCTTTTATTTTTCAGATATCGATCCTTAAATATGATAATTAGATTAAACTCATTTACACTATTTTGACCTTCTTTTATCACAGAATTCGTGATAATTACATGAAACTATCATACAATGTTTAAAATTTATTTTAGAAAACCGTGTTGTTAATTATTTTATTAAGATTTTTGGTAAAAATACAAAAATCACAAAAATATCAACTATTTAAATAGAAGGCTGTGAACTGGTGCCATCAGTTCTTTCCATGTTAAATCTGATGATATAAAATACAATAATACAGAATAAATTTAAATATTCTATAATAGTTTCGTTTATTAACCAACAATATTGTGCAAAAATTAAAAAAAACAGTGAACGTATAGTTAGTCTGAATTTGACATTTGATGATGTCAACTTTATACATGTTAACAAATAATTATGGAAGTCCGGACCTGACCTACAATTCATTGTGCAAACTCCGCGGGGCCGATTCCCAAATTCCCGCTGCCCTGCACGCCTGGACAATTTTGTTCGACAGCATTGGCCTTCCATACACCTTAAAACTTCCTTGCCGCTAGTAGACATTTGTTCGAAGATGACGTCATTACAGTAGAAGGCGTGTTGTTAAATTCATCGATGAATCGTGCGCACTAATCGCTGTTTCATCAAGTCGTTTTTAAATTAATTGATGAAAAAGCGCTAAAAAAGATGGCCGTTGTTTTAGTAGGACAAGGATAAAACTAGCGATAGATTTCAGCGCTAAACCATCTGATGAATTTAACAACACGCCTATACCATTAACTTTGTGAATTATAAATTAAAATTTGTCAATAAAAGTTGTAGCAAAATTGGCAACAAATTTCTTAGAACTTGGCTACAAAAAGTTACGGTGCAAGTTATTGTCGGTAAATTGTACGGTATTTGACAAGTGTTGCCGATAATTTATATGCCATTTGCGGTGGTTATGGATTGTATAGGTAAGGATCGTTCTCTTATGGCTGTTTTGCTAAAAAGTGGCCCTTACTCGGAGGCGCTGATGTAGCTCAGGGAACCTATACTTACAAATGACCTTGACCGCAATATATAAAGTAAAGTTTAAAACGGCCTTCTGGAACACAACGCCATCTTGATTTACTGCAATTAGAGGGCCATTTAGTAACACAGAGTGGGTGATCCTTACCTCTAGAATCCATTGCAGTGGGAGATTAGCGGGTTACACACGACCACTCCGGAACGCACATCAAGCATTTGACATTCCAGAACCTTACTTCTTGATCGATATTTTAGAAATTTTAAAACTTTGGAGCGAAGTGTGTTTGTGCTTGTTTCAATTAATTATGTTTTTAAAAGAAGTAACAAAAAGAGAAAAAAGCAATTGTTTGCGGTATGTTATATGCTTATTACATTTCTAAATAGAAAAACAAAGCAGACAACGTTCTACTTGGACAAAGCATTGGTTATTACAGAGATCCAATATAGTCATATGTCACTTTTAAATGAACTTAAATTAAACAGTCCGTATGATTTTCGCAACTATTTAAGAATGGATTGTGCCTCGTTTGAATACTTATTAAGGTTAACTGAACCATACTTACGGAAACAAGATACCATAATGAGAAGTTCCATTCCGCCAGAAGAACGTTTGATGGCAACTTTAAGGTTTTTAGCCACTGGAAGATCATATGAAGACCTGAAGTTTTCTACGGCAATTTCACCACAGGCGTTAAGCTATATAATTCCAGAGACTTGCAAAATTATAATTAAACAACTAGGAAAAAGAATTTTTAAAGGTAAACAAATGTTTTATTATTATCGGTTATTATTATTATTACAACTGTAAATGTTCAAAAGTTTCTAAGATTTACACTAGATTCTACCGGAGAAACCTGGGGTAGTGGAGTTGACGAATTTGACGTCGTGTAAGATAATCCATAAGGGGGAAAATCATGAATATCTGAATTTTCTGTAAGTTTATTCAGAAGACCCTTTATGATGGTTTTTTGAATTATATTTTCAGCAAATATTTGCTGTGCTGGTGCCATGCGCTTCAGTTTAGCTGCTACATTTACTCCAACTGCGTCAAATTCATCAATTTTCTCTTCGCGGGTCAAAGCGGTGGTGCAAACTTTAAAGAAATTTTGCGTTTCTTCTTCAGTCATTTTTTTTCTTTTCCTCGAAATATTGCCAGTATTTTTTGTTTTTTCTATTCCTGACGAATTCTCTACAGTAGGTTTCTAAAATTTTTTTTTAGTTTCCAACAACAAAAGAGGAATGGAAGGCTATTTCTAAAAGATTTGAAGATATATGGCAGTTCATTAACTGTGGAGGCGCTCTTGATGGAAAACACATCAGAATTGTACCTCCTCCGGGTTCTGGAGCATTATACTACAATTATAAACATTTTTATAGTATCGTGCTTATGGCACTGGTAAACGCCGATTACGAGTTTATATACGTTGACGTCGGAAAAAATGGAAGATTGATGGAGGGATAATAGAGTATACGCGGTTTTATGAACGGCTAGGCAAAGGGACAATAAATTTACCCGATAATATTGAAACGACAGAAAATCTGAACTATGTTTTATAGGTGATGAAGCTTTTGCACTACATAAACACTTGCTTAAACCTTATTCACAAAAAGACCTTAATTATGAAAGAAGAATATATAACTATCGCCTATCAAGAGCAAGAAATGTAGCTGAAAATGCATTTGGCCATTTAGCAGCGAGATTTAGGATCCTTCACACCGCGATTAATGTAAAGGTGGAAAATATAAGATATATAGTTCTGGCTATTTGCGTTTTGCACAACTTTTTAAAAAGGCGTAGCAAGAATTATGTAACTGCCAATACATTTGATGCGGAAAATAGGGAAACTTGCATTGTACAAGAAGGTGAATGGAGGCAAGAAAATTATCAGCTTACATCATTAGAGAAAAATGCTATTAAAAATGTATCGGTGGAAGCCAAACAAAATAGAGAAAGCTACTTAAGATACTTCATGGACAAAGGCAAAGTTTCTTGGCAAGACAGAATGATAAGTCTAGGAAGAGCATAAATTTTTTATTTTAAACAAAATAAATTTTTTACTTACAGATGCACCAGCTTCTTGATTTGCCATATTTTCTATTTCACTAATACTTTCATCCAACATTTCATCAGTCACGTTGCTTTTTGGACTGCAAATATTGTCTAATGAGTCAGTAGGTAATTCTTGGTCCATAGTAAATTGAAGAAGTTCAAAATACCATAATGTAGGAACCGTATATATCTTGCGACGATCCACTTCGCTGTGATTGTTCGATTTTTTTAAGTTCTTTTCTAAATGCTCCTCTTAAAGATTGAATTTTCTTACTTACCCAATCGCGATTAACATTTGGTTCAAAATCTTTACAAACTTTTATTAATGCATCGTATCCATTGTTTTTTAAGTTTTTATTTGTGTACTCTTTACTTTTAATCTTCCATAATGCTGGATGTTCTTTATATACTTCAATAAATTTTTTTAAAAGGTCTTTTGGAAGGTACCTAAAATAAAAGGTATTGCTAGAAAGCACGAAAAACTCACCATACGTGTACCCCAGGCCTTAAAACTACTCTCGTTTTAGTGTCCTTTTTATCGACTGTCACCGCCATTTTTGACAGTTAACATATACCTAAATATCAAAATGACGGGAGTTGTTTTAAGGCCTATTATTTTCCGAAGGTGACGCCTATACTATTACCTATAATATACCTAAATTATACCTATAATACCTTTAAATACCTAAAATACTCCACCACAAAATACCCATTAATTCTCTAAATAATACCTATATTTTTCAAATTTATACACCACAAAACCCTATGCGGATGACCTCGATTTTAATAATCCACCATGCAATTTGGTATCAAGTTAAATAACAAGAAACCAATCAAAAATTAATAATTTGTACTTATCGTGTATCAGCCATTTTAGCGCGATCCGGCGTTTCGTTTAAAACAACAACCACATCTGACAAGCGCGTAGGAGCGACACGCCAACGTTAAACTTCTACCCTTGGAGCATTGACCCAACTAACCAACACTTTTACATGAAGTTTTGGAACGGCGCGCATCAACCTCTAAGGGGAGTGTAGCCCGCTATTGTCATAACTTTTGGTGAATCTGACTCAATAACGGGAGAAGGGATCGTTCGACTTTCATTAAGTAAACACGCGTTTGGAAGCTGCTTAGCTTTTCTGTTGGAATCACGCAGAGGCGCGGAAAACTGTAGATTTTACTCGTGAAAATCGAAGAGGAACTTCCCGCCAATTAATATGGGGGCTTTCTTCTGGGGTTATGCGCCAGACGGGTTTAGGCCTTGTTTTGATGTTTTAACATTTTACGTAGTTCACGAGGTTATCTTTCTATGGCGGAGGATATTGGGCCCCAGTGTGAGACGTCGAAAGTCCTGGTTGTACGCAACAACAGTACAGCTTTTGGTTGTCACCATTAATATCCATTTCACGATTCGTTGAGAATTAGTAGGAATTTCTGGGGCTACCTAGCCCGATTATCCAGATTTTCCACAGACAAAGCCCGGGAAGGCTTATGTTGGTTGAATTAAAAAAGCTTGGCAGCCAAAGCCATAATTGAATAATAGAATAGAATATAATAACTCGGTAACGAATTGTCGTTAGGGATGTCCACTTAGAAAATACATCAATGTTTTTTTTCGGTTCAATAAATCGAGGCTATGCATCGATATTTTCTGATGCATCGGTTAGAAACATCGATGTTTTCTTGAAATCGAGTACTTTTTCTGACATTGCATCACAAACTGTAGTTAGCCTCCTGACAGCCTGACACTCCGTACAAACAAACCACAATTTTTTATTATGTATTACTCCAACAACATTTTTTCTTGTCCACACGCCCGCTATGTTAAAAAACTATGATAAAAAAACGACATTTCATGCAAATCTTCGAGAATTCCATTGTTGTTTTTTAATAAAGGCTGTAGGACAATATTTTATGTTTTAATTATAAAAAACTACAAACAATTTGCAGATACTAATTTTTGCACGTACTGTTCATTAAAATGAAACGAATTTTACCACGGCTTCTGCCAAGGTGTCAAAAAGTCGGGAAACCTTTAAATTATTAGCTGGTTATTATTGATTCAATGTTTTATGAAAAAAAATCGATACATCGAGTAAATCAATAATTTTTTAAAGCATCGGATGGTTTCGATGCATCATCGTACTATAAACATCTAGTGAATTCGATGCATCGATGTATATCGAATATTAGGGATGTCGTTAACCTCAAATTGGTAACAACTACTAATGGGTAGTTACTAACAATCACCGAGGCTATAAACTTTTAATTCAGTAACACTGGCTATCTGGGTAGCTAGGGCTGTCATCACCTAAATTGCTGACAACGGGCTAAAAGTTTAAAAACTCCTTAAATTTGGGTAAAATTGGGCTTTTGTCTGGTCAACTTTAAACAAAATAATTTTACAAAAATAAAAACATCATTTTTATTTTATTATTCGTTTAATTAGCGTGTTTGCGATTTATTTAACAATGTATGATAAATATTTACAAAATCCACCTAAACTATAGCAAAACATATAATAGTATATTATAACAAGTGTGGTAAGTAGATTTTTAGCGCACGCAAAGTGAAGTTTGCAAAACGAGCCAAAGGCGAGTTTTGCATTCACTTAAGTGCGCTAAAACCGTTTACCACTCGAGTTATTATAGTATCTACAACCATCAGGTTTTTTGGGATAATAATTTTTCTTGACGTTTATCTAATTTTAACCAGAAATTGATTAAACTACCAGTTACCTCAATCAGTGTGAGCCATTGTCAAAATGACACCACCGCAAAAGGAAGCCATTTCAATCGGCAGTCGTAAATATAGGAAATGTGAACAACTCGACTATTACGTTTAACTTTTAGGTATATTATCTGTATGTTAGGTAATTTACGTGGAGAGTAATAATTGTTAAACGATGTTTAAATAACCGATTTTTGAAAAGTCCTTAGAACAAATGATCTTACCGCACTAGTAACAGTTACCACACTAGTGCGGTTAAGTGACACTTACCACACTTAAAATAGTGTTTGTAACCTTAGTTACCGCACGGTTCTAGATAAAATACTTAAACAAAACATCCCACAAAAAACTAAATATTAAAAATCAAATTTTGCATGTATGTATGTCATGTATGAAAGCCATGCTTTTTTTTCGATGACAGATTTTAAAAAACTGTTGTATCATATTCGGAAATATATACTAATTGTAACGAATATCATATTTCGGAAAAAATTCTAGATTTATATTGAAAAAATGCATTTTAAATTTTAAGTTTAACATTCTCACCAAAACGCTCCAAAGTGTCACGGCGTCGATTGTGACGTCAGGTTAGAGTAAACAAAGTCCAAACACAAACGCTCTTTCAAATTACAAGTTATTTTACGTGTTTAAAACATGAATTCGAAATCGTGTAAGTGATGTTGGGTTCCTCTGTGTACTAACACGTAAATAAAAACTCCTAACAAGTTATTTGTATTCGTGCCATACGAAAAACAATACGAGAAAAGTGGCTTAGGCTTGCAAGGCGTGATTTAACAGAAATTTTGCCCACAACTCAGCTTTACTTTTGTGAAGATCACTTTGACGTAATTATTTACTTAATTTTGTAAACCTATAGTCCTTGTTCGAAGATTTAAATGAATAAATAAATGTTTTGAGGTTAGGTTTTGTCTATCAAATATCAACTTGCCACCTTTTATACATATAGATACACTAGCTTTTGCCCACGTGAAGTTCATTTTATCCCGATACGCGCCATAATACACACTAAAGAATCTCGTGGAAATTCTAAGTCCGCCTCGATTTTATTTTTGCCGCTATAAGTGGACCCCAAGGAAGTTTAAAGGTGTATGGAAGCCCAATACTGTAGAACAAAATTGTCCAGGCGTGCAGGGCAGCGGGAATCGGGGGATTGGCCCCGCGGAATTTGCGCAATGAATAGTAGGTCAGAGCCGGACCTCCATAATTCTTTGTTACTATCTATAAAGTTGACATCATCAAATGTCAAATTCAAGCATTCACTGTTTTTTTGCACAAAATTGTTGGTTATTAAACGATACTACCATAGAATATTTAAAATTATTGTGTAATATTGGATTTTACATCATCTGATATAATATGGAAAGAATAGATGGCGCCACTTTACAGCCTTCTATTTAAATGGTCGATATTTTTGGAAGTTTGGTATTTTTACCAAAAATCTTTGTAAATAAATGAAAACACGATTTTTTTAAAATAAATTTCAAACATTGTATGATAGTTTCATGTACTTATCACCAATTTTGTGATAAAAGAAGGGCAAGATAGTGTAAATGAGTTTAATCTAATCCTAAGATTGTGGTTGTACATTAAAAAGTGAAAATTTTTATAACCTGCTTTTAGGCTATACTTTCCACTAATAACAAACATTCATAAGACAGAATAACAGTGGTTAAAAATGTTTAGTAACCTTTGGTACCTAGGTATCCATTGTAACAGTAACCGTTAAATATTATGTGTCTACAGTATGTCGAGCTTAAAAAGTTGATAATGTAAGTTTAAGAAACCAAAAATCTAATTTCTTTTTAAACAAATACAGAAAAAACAAAAAGGAACTTTAACATAAAATTGTACTTTCTTTTATTTAATTAGAGGGACCTGTATATATTAAAATTTGCCTGGTCTGCCCAGTAATTAATAATTTTAATCCTTTAAAAGAATGTACTAAATTATTAAATGAAATAAAAGTACCTAAATGTAAACCTTATTGCTTTTTAATAATCCACAAAAATACACAAACATTGTGGAAATCATATAAAAGATAGTTAAGATTGCCTTACTTTTCTCACTGCTATTTCCTATGAAATTTTCATTTTCTATTATTCATAATTGATATATTATTATTTATTCGGTTACCTAACGTTACGTCTCATAAGAAGCACCTAATTTAAATATAAGAAATACTAACCTAAAGTAAAAAATGCCGGGTATGTTACCCTTAGATTTGCAAGACAAAACCATACAACCTCTAGTCATTTTGTTACGATATTATAAGTAACAAACAATAAACACAAAATTGTAGTCACAATTTAATAAACACTAATCACTAAAATAAGAAGGTTTTTATCAATCCAAAAAACTTCTGCAACCACAAAATATAATCACACAAAGCAAAACAATCGAAACTAATACGGCTCTCATAAAAGTATAATGGAATGTTACGTTTAATACACACTGATTTATCAGTGACAGTGACAGTTATTTTTATACTGGGCTGGACATTTTTTGATCGAATGGGCCATAGCATTGGGCTTCCATACACCTTTAAACTTCCTTGGTGCACCCCAACCGAACTGAATCCTGAAAAATCCTTTCTTAGTGGATGCCTACGCCACACAAAATATTACTGTTCCTAAGAACCTTGTCCCAAATTCTAGGGTATTTGGGCCCCACTTGTACAATGTGGTCACTCATGCTAGTTGGTAGAGTATGATGTGTGCATTAATAAGATAAAGGTTTCTACCCCTTATTATATGTGCAAGGAACCTAAACATGAAATTTAAAGTTATACTTCAATACAAGTTACACTACAGTAACTTATAGCATCGTCGCCGTAAGATGCCCTGGAGGACCTAAAATAAAGGAAGCTATGTGTAAGTATTTGGTCCACAAGTAGTAGAAAAAACCAATGACAAATAACCTCTAATCTAAAATTTGTTAAATGGATAAGAGTTTTAATAAGGTTAGGGGCTATTTTCTTACATTAATGTTATATTGTTTTAAAATTATATCATACTTGCGAGGAAGTTTTGATATTTCTAAATTCTGCAGAACAAAAATCTTTCTTTGATGCCAGAAACTCTCCCAGCATCAACAAGTCGATTCTAGGCAAGTATCGCTGCTTGCCTTTATAAATCCTCGTTTCATGAGTTACGTTATTATACACAAAACGCTCAAAAAAGCAAACATAACACTGAAAACAATATGATCGTAAATAAAATCGGAGAAACCAACAATACGAGAACAAAACATAGGTTATGATCATTTGTTTACTCTAACGTGACGTTATTCGCTCTGATTGGCGTTCAGAACATCATGGCGGATTGTCGTATTTGGAAGTTTTATTTTATTAATAAAATATTAATTTATCTCGCTTAAAATAATAAAACAAATACTTGTTTTGTAATCTTTTATTACGATTTTCGCAAGTGAACTAGCTTATTGACTTGTATGATTTTTTCATCTTTTCTTTTCTGGCCGCTATAACATACTTAAAACAAGGTGAAAAAACAGCTTTTTTGCAGTTATTCTTTGATGGTTATTGAATTTAAACATTTTAAACTCTGGATTATTTATGTACAAGTTCGTGTTTTCTTAAATTATCTTTATAAGGAGTTTGAAAATCACACTTCTTCATTTAGAGATATTATTAACTTCTTCAGCAGGCGAACTCCGTAAGTTACATGTAATTACCTAGAGTGTTGTTAAGTTTATCTTTAAATAAATAAATTAAATTATTAAAGATTGGTGTTTGTGCTCTGTGGTTTGAAGATTATAAAATTCATTTTGTAGAAAGCACAAGTTTGGGGAAACAACAAAATCTTGCCTTAAACCCCATCAGTATTTTAAATGTATTTTAACTGAAAATTTGTGCACATATTTTTAAATATATTTTGACATTGCACTTTAAAATAAAGCATTTAAATTTGTTTGCGTTTTTTTTCTTCTTTAAAATTTCCTTACATTTCTTTAAAATATTTTAGGATTTTTCAACAAAGTTTCTGGTTTAAAAAAATAATCTGAACACCTTTTTGGATTTTCCTTAATAATCTACTAATAATTTGCCTGTATATTTCCCTGCCAAATTTTAGTTTTTTTAATAAAATTTCCAAAAACTACATATTTTACATAAGACTAAGTGTAAACATGTCTTAGTGTAACTCTTAATATCTCCTCTAAAAAAGGAGCTATCAAAATGATAATAAAAAAATCTGCTAGTATCGGTGAATCTTTTCATAGATTGTGCATGTTTCCACAAATTAACCTGTTTTCATGTTGAATAATATAGTACAGGGTGCGGCAGTATATTTTCCTTTTTTCAAACCTTAATAAAACGCATTGTATAAATCAGAAAGTTTTAATTTGGTTTTCACAATGTTGGTACATACCTAAAGTTTTGTTTTACATAGCTTTGAAGAGCAAATCACGTAGGTGACGTCCCCAAGAAAGTTTAAAGGCGTATGGAAGCCCAATACTGTAGACCAAAATTGTCCAGGCGTGCAGGGCAGCGGAAATAGGGGGGTTGGCCCCGCGGAATTTGCGCAATGAATAGTGGGTCAGGGCCGGATTTCCATAATTCTTTGTTACTATCTATAAAATTGACATCATCAAATGTCAAATTCCAACATTCACTGTTTTTTTTATTTTTGGACAAAATTGTTGGTTATTAAAGGATACTACTATAGAATATTTTAAATTATTGTGTAATATTAGATTTTATATCATCTGATATAATATGGAAAGAATAGATGGCGCCACTTTACTGCCTTCTATTTAACTGGCCGATATTTTTGAAAGTTTTGTATTTTTACCAAAAATCTTTGTAAATAAATAAAAACACGATTTTTTAAAATAAATTTCAAACATTGTATGATAGTATTATGTACTTATCACCAATTTTGTGATAAAAGAAGGGCAAGATAGTGTAAATGAGTTTAATCCAATCCTAAGGTTCTGGTTGTACATTAAAAAGTGAAAATTTTTATTACTGCTTTTTAGGCATATACTTTTCACTAATAACATTCATGAGACAAAATAACAGTGGTTAAAAATGTTTAGTAACCTTTGGTACTTGAGTATCCATTGTAACAGTATCCGTTAAATATTATGTGTGTACAGTATGTCGAGCTTAAAAAGTTGATACTGCAAGATTAAGAAACCAAAAATCTAATTTATTTTTAAACAAATGGTATTGTCTCGAAAGTTGCCTCCTCTCGGATTTTGATCAAATTTGGTATACAGGGGTTTTTTGGAGCGCTGATTACAAATCTGAAAAAATATCTTTTCGGCAATGTTTCGTTTCCGAGATCTTCATCATCAAAGTTGAAAATTAAACTAACCTCATTTTCACTATATTCCCCTTTCTTTTTGTACACAATTCTTGATTTTTACACTAAAGTGGCACACGATATTTTATAAACACCTTTTAAAACCTTGTATTTTTATTTATTTTACATCTTTTTTCCATTAAATTGCGAACTTTTAAGTTCAAAGGCAGCAGCCAAATTTGCTTAAAAAATAAATGTGTAAAAAAGGTGTAAAATAAACATAAAAAAAAGTTTTTGTGAAATATTGTGTGCCAATTTAGTGTAAAAATCAAGAATTTTGTGCAAAAAGAAGGAGGAATAGTGTAAATAAGGTTAGTTTGATTTTCAATTTTGATGATGAATATCTCGAAAACGAAACATTGCCATTTTTTTAGATTTGTAATCAGCGCCCCAAAAAACCGTACCAAAATTGTACTTCCTTTCATTCAATTAGAGGGACCTGTATATATTAAAATTTGCCTGGTCTGCCCAGTAATCAATAATTTTGATCCTTTAAAAGAGTGTACTAAATTATTAAATGAAATAAAAGTACCTAAATGTAAACCTTATTTCTTTTTAATAATCCACAGAATTACATAAACATTGTGGAAATCATCTAAAAGATAGTTAAGATTGCCTTACTTTTCTCACTAATATTTCCTATGAAATTTTCATTTTCTATTATTCATAATTGATATATTATTATTTATTCGGTTACCTAACGTTACGTCCCTATGGTATTCTGGGGTTACGTCTTATAAGAAGCACCTAATTTAAATATAAAAAATACTTACCTAAAGTTAAAAAGACGGGTATGTTACCCTTGGATTTGCAAGACAAAACCATACAACCTCTAGTTATTTTGTTACGATATTGTAAGTAACAAACAATAAACACAAAATTATAGTCACAATTTAATAAACACTAATCACTAAAATAAAAAGGTTTTGATCAATCCAAAAAACGGTACTCCAGCTCTCATAAAATTATAATGTGTTGGCTAACTTCACACTGATTTATCAGTGTGTAAGTAGGCAACACATTAAATTATTTCGTGGAATTTTGTTATTGCGCAGAATCGGTGGGGCCAACTCTGACAGTTATTTTCATACTGGGCTGGACACTTTTTGATCGAATGGGCCATAGCATTGGGCTTCCATACACCTTTAAACTTCCTTGGACGTCCCCCATCCTCGATACATTGAGTAAACCGATTTCTGGCGCTTCTCATGACACTTTCAAGCATAGCAGGTGTTATGTTGGCAATTTCTTCCTGGATGTTGTTCTTTAAATCTTGAAGGGTTCTTGGACGGTTCACATAAACACGGGATTTCAAAAAACCCCATAGAAAAAAATCACAAGCGGATAAATCGGGAGATCGTGCCGGCCATTCCAAATCGCTCCTGATCAAAAAAGTAAGTTATGTTGCCACGCCAGAAATCGGTTTACTCAATGTATGCTGCTACGCTCTGTATATTTCCGTTACCGAAATTTAATGAGCCACTTAGAGAAATGATATAGAGTACCACTAAGTGATAGAAAGAAAAAATCTTTCTAACTTATTTTTTGTCTATTTCTATCTCTATTGAATTAAAGAGTTCACCTGCGGGATTTTTATGCCCGAGGATGTGCATTTTTAAGACGATATTGTTAGGTGTTTGATATGCACATTGATCACACTTCAACATATCAACATCTTCGGGATTTTAATGTTGAAATTCGTGATTTTTAAAAGTTTGTTTATAGAGAATTTGAAAATCACACTGAGTGCATTTATAGTTATTAAGGTATCAAGGGTATTATAAGGATAATAACGCTTGAGGTCGATGGTGTGTTGACCGAAAGCGTTATTATCCTTAATACCCGTGGTGCCTTCAACGTTTAATGTCCGACTAAATATTCTTTATATGAGAAAAATTTGAATGAATTTTGAATGTATTAGTTTAAACCAAATCAAGTACTAGCATTTACCTGAAAAAATTGTCGAAACGTAATTGTGGTGACCATGGTTGTAAGTTATTTGTCAATAAGACAGCACATAAAAAATAATTTTGCGATTGAGGCATAAAAATGTCCGAAGTAGAAAATACCCATCTCCCCAAGATATTTTAGTGAAAGCTGCTACAGCTGATGAGCATGCGCTTGTGGCAGAAAAAACTAGGCGGACTTACGAGAAAGAATATTTCCATTTTGAGGCCTGGCTGACGAAACACTGCGTGGACCGTGTGAACGAAACCGTTTTCATGGCTTATTTTCAAGATTTGTCAGAGTCATATTCTCCAAATTCCCTTTGGACAAAGTTTTCAATATTACGTAAAGAATTAATAGTTAATAGTTCATAAGAAGATAAGAAGTAATGAAAAGTTGATTTCTCTGCAACAGTTCCTAAAGCAACTTGGGAGAAATTATCAGCCTAAAAAGTCGAAGGTTCTGACTCGCGAACAAGTTATAACTTTTTTGAAAGAAGCTCCGACTGAAAAATATTTGGCAGATAAAGTTGCATTAGTGATAGGTGTATTCGGAGCTTGCAGAAGAGACGAGCTTGTGAAAATGAAGTTTTCCGGTGTGCGGGATATGGGTCAGCATATATTTATTGACATTCCACAAAGTAAAAATGGGCAAGCACGGAGCTTTTTGGTTATTGATGACAGTGAAATATGCGCAACAAAGTTAATTCGGGACTATGTGTCTTTGCGACCTAAAAGTGCACCTATTGATAGGTTTTTTTTGGGCTATCGTGATGAACGATGTACTGTGCAGCCTATAGGTAAAAATACATTTGAAAATATACCCTTTAAGATTGCTACACATTTGGGTTTACCTGATGCTAAAGCATACACAGGTCATTGTTTAAGACGTACAGCGGCAACAATTCATTCTGATGCGGGAAGTAGTTCCGAGAGCTTAATGAGATTAGGAGGCTGGAAGAGTTCTTCGGTAGCACGAGGGTACGTGGATGATAGTGAAAGCTCCAAATTGGCTAATGCTTCCCTTGTAGTTGGGAAAGTTTACTTCAAGTAACACAGCAACTGCGGTGGGGTATGGAAATGTGGAATTTTCCGGTCAGTTTGAAAATTGTACGTTTTACTTTAAAAAATAATTTTTATTATGATAAGTACATTGTGTAAGTATGTTTTGTATTTTCCTAATAAAGGCTTAAATGAAGATAACTTATTGTTTATTTATTGGTAAATTTGTAGGCCCTAGGGTGTTATTTTTTTAATAACGCCCTAGGGTAATATTTCGTATTTAACTGACTTTGACATAATATTATTATTTGTCAAATAATATACCAGTCGGAGATTAAACATATTAACATCTTCGGGATTTTTATGTCGAAGTTTGTGCTTTCTTAAGTTATTTTTATAAAGAGTTTGAAAAATCACACTGAGAGCATTTAAAGGAATTAATAACTGCCTACAGATTTTTATGCCGAAGGATGTGCATTTTTAAGACGACTTTGTTAGGTGTTTGATATGCACATTGATCTCACTTCAACACGTCAACATCTTCGGGATTTTTATGTTGAAATTTGTGATTTTTAAAAGTTTGTTTATAGAGAGTTTGAAAATCACATTGAGTGCATTTAAACATATTAACATTTTCGGGATTTTTATGTCGAAGTTCGTGCTTTCTTAAATTATCATTATAAAGAGTTTAAAAATCACACTGAGTGCATTTAAAGGAACTAATAACTGTCTACGCATTTTTATGCCGAAGTATGTGCATTTTTAAGACGACTTTGTTAGGTGTTTGATATGCACATTGATCACACTTTAAAATGTCAACATCTTCGGGATTTTTATGTCGAAGTTCGTGCTTTCTTAAATTACCTTTATAAAGAGTTTGAAAATCACACTGACTACATTTAAAGATATTATTACCTTCTTCGGGTTTTTTATGCCGGAGGATGTGCCTTTTTAAGACGACTTTGTTAGGCGTTTGATATGCACACTGATCACACTTAAACATGTCAACATCTTCGGGATTTTTATGTCGAAATTCGTGATTTTTAAAACTTTGTTTGTAGAGAGTTTGAAAATCACACTGAGTGCATTTAAACATATTAACATCTTCGGGATTTTTATGCCGGAGGTTGTGCCTTTTTAAGTTAACTTTGTTAGGATTTTGATAATCACAGTGATCGCATTTAAACATAAACACTTCTTCGGGATTTTTATGTTGAATGATGTGCTTTTTTAAAATGCTTTTGTAAAAAGTTTGATAATCACAATGATCGCATTTAAACATATTAATACCTTCAGAATTTTTATGTGGGCATAGGTACCTCTGTAAAGTGCCTTTGTAAAAAGTTCTATTGTCACACTGGTCGCATTCAGAAATATCCAAATCTTCGAGAATTTTATGTCGAAGTACGTGCTTTTTTAAATTATCTTTGTAAACAGTTTGAAAATCACACTGATCGCATTTAAACATATTAACTTCTTCGGAATTTTTATGTCGGAGGTTGTGCCTTTTTATATCAGATTTCTTATAAGTTTGATATTCACACTGATCGCATTTAAACATCTTAATATCTTCGACATTTTTGTGTCGGAGGACGTGCGTTTTTATTTGATATTTGTAAATAGTTTGATAATCACAATGATCACATTTAAACATGGTAACTTCTTCGGGATTTTTATGTTTTAGATTGTGATTCTTTAAACTATTTTTACGAATAGTTTTATAGTCACACTGATCGCATTTAAACATATCAACTTCTTCGGGATTTTTATGTCGGTTGTTGTGTGTTTTTAAATATCTTTTGTAAGGTGTTTGATAATCACACTGATCGCATTTAAACACTTGGCTAGGTTTAACTGACTGATTTCCGTTTTTGTGTAAATGATCTTTACATTCTTCATTGCCAAAAAAATTAACTAACAAGCTGAAAAAAAAAGTTTAGTTAGAGTACCCTTTTTATAGTTATGCTACTGTGATCAAAAACTAAGGTGAATTTTGTAATAAAATGATTATTTATTCTTTCAAATCTATTTCGTCCCCATTAAAATAATCCCCCTTCGATAAAATATACTTGTGCCAACGTTTCTCCCAGTCCTCCATCACGCCATGGTGTCCTCGAAGTGGTCTTTTGATTTTTGGGAACAGCCAGAAGTTACCCGGAGTTAAATCAGGCTAATACGCCGGCTGAGCAACGATATGAGTAAAATTTTTGGCCAAAAGGTCTCGAATAAATGCAGTGTGAGATGGTGCATTATCGTGATGCAAAAACCAAGAGTTGTCTCGCCACAATTCCGGCCGTTTCTTGCGAATAGCCTCACGCAAACGACGTGTAACATTCAAATAATACTCCGTATTGACTGTTTGGCCGGGTGGGAGGAAATCATAGAGCACTACACCACAATAATTAAAGAAAACAGTCAACTTGACCTTGATTTTTGAACGACTTTGCATTGATTTTCGTGGCCGTCCTTCGCCTCTTGCAAGGTATTCTCACTCGATCGGTCGTTTGTTTCCGGGTCGTATGCATAGATCCAAGTCTCAACACCAGTAATAATGCGCTTTATAACGTCCTGATAGTTGGTAAGCATCTATGTACAGACTTCTCTGCGTTGTTCTCTTTCCATGAAATTGAGAAATTTTGATAATCTTTGATTTTCAAGCACAAAATCCTTCACTTTCTTGATGTGTTGCTCGTCAATTGATGTTGATGGTCGTCCAGAGCGTTCCAAATCACCAACATGTTCTCGGCCCTCTTTGAAGTCCTTATACCACTTATACACATTTCTTTGCGACATGGTATCATCGCAGAATGCCTTTTGCAGCATTCTGAAGGTTTCGGCACAAGAAATTTTATTCCGCAAGCAAAATTTAATCGCACTTCGTTGCTTAACAAAATCAGACATTGTAAAAATCGCCAAATCAACTTTTCTTTGTTCACAAAACCAAGTGTAAACTACCAAATGTTACTAGCAGTGGTACCAACTTAAAAATAAAACAATTTATCCGAATCGGCATGCGCGGAAAGTTTAAATGAAATATTCACCTTAGTTTTTTGATCACAGTGTATCTTCACTTTTTTAAATATTTGAATTTTTTTTTGAGTTGTCAAAAATTGCCCTCCGATTTTTTAAAGGACCATCGGTTGCTGAGATATCGGCGTTTGAATGCAAAAGGATCCGTTTTCTTTCAAAATGTAATATCTCTGAGAGAAATGGACTTACAGAGGATTTAGAAAAAGCAAATTAACGCTGGATAAACAGGCAACCCAACCCATATGATGGGCTGACATCTGTTGGTACACCGACGGCTCCAAAACCAAGGACGGTGTTGGAGCTGAAAGATATGGACAGAGGCCGAGGACAGAGTTTTCCTTCAGCCTGGGCACTCGCAACAATATTTCAACCGGAGGTATTTGCTATTGAGATGTGTGCTAGAACGCTGGTTGGTCGGCACTGCACACGTAAGACAGTTAAAATATTCTCCGACAGTCAAGCAGCTCTTAAAGCTCTTGAATCCAGCCGGTGCAATTCGAAAACCCTCTGGAATTTCAAGGATGCGCTGACTAAACTGGGTCAAAGCAACAAGGTCACCCTACTGTGGATACCTGGACACTGGACACACCGGCTTAGAGGGTAATGAATCCGCAGACCTCATGGCCGAAACCGGTTATCGGTATATCTTATAGAATTGCCAAGCATTTTATATCAGCTTGGACATAAAGAGAAAATCTTCGTAATAAATCCACAGACCTCCTTACCAAAAGGGAGGCAGAGACAAAATTCACAGGGCCGGAACCGGTCATCGGTTTATCTTATAGAATGGCCAAGCAGTTCATATCAGCTTGGACACAAAGAGAAAATCTTCGGTACTGGCATGGACTTCCGGGTCTCAGAGACTCGAAGGCCATTATAAGCCCACCGAACCAACAATTTACCGTTAAACTACTGGAGCAATCAAGGGAACACCTTAATACTCTAGTGGGACTGTACACGGGACTCTGCAGACTGAAATACCACATGCACAAGATCGGCCTAGCGAAGGACGCCGAGTGCCGCATGTGCATGGAGAGGAATGAATCGGCAGAACACATACTGTGTTCGTGCCCATCAATGGCACGACTCAGATTCGCAATCCTCGGCAATGACACCTTGCTGCCGGGGGAGGTGAAAGATCTCTTTCTCAACAGGATCATCAAATTTATTAGAAGTCTGGACCTGGTGGGGGAAAAATAAAAGGGTGTGAGCCACAATAGACCGATCGGTCGCGGTGTAAGGGTGTTATACCCACTCACTTTAAACCTAACCTAACCCATATGATGGTCTAGCTAAAAATTTTTTCCCACAATCGTGGACCCAAAAGAAAAAAGAAAAAATTTTAGACAATTTCTTTTGCGCACTATTTTTTTGGATTACCTATCGCGACCCCAAAAAAATTTTTGGCCATAAGATCTCAAGACTGGAATCTTTAAGCTGGGTTGTCTATACGACCATTTTTTACTGAAAAAATTTCGTAATTTTTTTGGACCTTTAATTTATCTATTAGTGTAAAAACATTTTAAAATGTTTTGTATAATTTTCTGGGCAATAAAAATTTGTCAAGTCCGTGTAATGAGAGAGCTGAAATGATACGTAAAGCTATATTAAAAAGGGTACCAACCTGTTTTGGGATTGCTCTGGGTTTCCTGCCTCAATGTCCATTTCCTCATTTTTTATTTTCCACTCTTTAATGCTTGTTTTAACTAATTTTTTAGTATTATATGTTTCAATGGTATCTTCAACTTTCATATCCCACCCAGTTTGTTCAGTAGAAAAATCGTTGGATCTTTAAATAAGAATATTTTTTTATAATTTAAACTCGAATTTAAATATAAAAAGAAAAAAATAAGTTCCTACTTTTAAGACTTTTATAAATTTTAGGATCTTTAAATTTTCATGTTTTTCTCTTAAAAATATAGCAAATTACCAAATCGAGACTATAAAATGAGATTTTGGAAACAAAAAGACAGAAAGAGACAACCAAATTAAAATGAAAATTTGCAACATGATGACATATTATGACTTTTAAATCAGATTAAAACAATCATAATTTCCTTTTTTAAATTTATTTTGAAATTTTGCATACACATTTTTTAGCAGATACCTTATATCAATTATTTATAAATTCAACTTCATCAGTACCAATATTAAGAACCAAGTAAAACTCTTCAAGTTAATTTACATAAATTTAGGTACAGTAAGGGCCACTTAATCTTGGGCAATTTTTTCCCTTTCGTAAAATAGGCTTATGTCACCTTCTACTGAATATAAATACCTGTTAAAAAACCTAGTAAAGAAACAGGTGTCCATTGTCACTGTCTAAAAATATTTTTTAAAATGCCAAACTCAACTTTGGATCAAAAAGTATTAATTATTCATTATATTGAGCAGAGAAGTTTGCCAGAAAGGGATGTGGAGAAAGAGCTGGTAATTATTGCATATACTTACGGTTTTCTTCTATTTTTGGATTATATGGTAAAATTTTTATATAGTCATATTCCAGTGTCCTTAGGGATTGCAAATATACTACCGGAGAAGAGAAATTATGTGTTTTAGTATTTTTTATTTTAATTTGAAAATTTAAAATTACCATTGATTTTCTCCATATAATGCGAAAACTCCCCATTATGACAAGGAACGTCAGCGTGCAGTGTTGCCAAATCGGGGTCTTTTCGAATACGTTCCCGCATTTTCACGTCTGAAATATAATTGGGAAAAATAAAAAGCCGCTTTAACTAACCAGAATTAACCATGACCAATTGTTTAGACAAATTCAAGAGCCCCTAGTCGGTCATGGTTAGTTTTGGTAAGCAAAGCAGCTTTTTATTTATCCCAATTATATTTCAGACAGAACAAGAATATCAAAATTTGATGGCCGAAAATTATTAAGTCCGGCAACACTGTTGATACTTATTTTGAATTTGACAATGTAGAAAGAATGTGTTATCAGATATTAGATTTATTTCTAACCTATATTTTTTTATTTAAATTAAAAGTTGTTTTTCCCGATTTTCTGCGTATTTTGTCAATAGATTTCTGTTTCTGTGTGTTATGTTTAACTAAATAATTATCAATTTATACGTTTTTACCCCGCCCAGCACTCAAATTCACCCCAAGATCCAGTAAGTTTATTTGGTTGAAAAAACAAAAATTAAACACAATTTGTCTTCTCCGGTAATATATTTGCTATCCCAAAGGATACTTAAATGTAATTTTATTAAAAAAATTTCATAAAATCCAAAAATAGCAGAAAACCGTATATGCAATTGTTACCAAAGAGCTTAACATGCCAAAAAGTATTATTCATTTTGTTTAAAAAAAATGGCAGGAAACACACTCCTTTGAGAGAAGAGCTGGAAGTGGTCGCCCCAAACTATCGAATCAAGAACAAGACAATAATTTACTCAATGTTTTGAGAAACCAACCATTTCAATCTGTAGTTGCAGCAAAAACGAAAAGCAATTTCCCACTATCGGTTAGAACGGCACGGCAAAGAATAAGGCAAATGTCCGAATTGCGTTTTTAACCGTTTTTAACAAATGCAAATAAAGAACAACGCATTGGATTTGCTCTTCCATTTTACTTGGAACCTCTTATTTTTTGGGAAAATATAATATTCACCGATGAAAAAGTGTTTCAGTCGTGCTAGAATGGAATACTTAAGGTATACAGGCCTCAAGGAACACGATTTGACGAAAATATCCCCAAAAGAACAGAAGTAGTGGGCGATTTTCGGCAAATGTTTGGGGTTGGCTAAGTGCACAAGGACTTGGTGTATGTTATTTTATAGAAGGAAGGTTCAATGCGGATATAGATCTACTACAGAATATCATGCTTTCTTCTGTACTGGATCGATTTTTGGACAAAAATTTTATCTGTCAGCAAGATAAGTGTCCTGTTCATACAGCTCGGCAAGTCGATGAATGGATGGAAAAGTAGCTTATCAGGGTTTTACCGTGGCCCGCACGTAGTCCAGATTTAAATGTTATGGAAAATGTTTGGGGCTTAAGAGTTAAAAATAAATAGGGAAAATGAGTTTAGGCCGCAAAATCTAAACGAACTTAAGGATAAAATTTTAGAGGCGTGGAATTTGATTCAAGATTTGCTTATTAAAATTTTTTGAAACTTGGCACGAGGGTTTGTCAGATTGGTCTCTTCAAAAAGTTCATTTTTTTGTAAAATGTACAGCCAATAATTAACCCCCTTAAAATTTACATGGGATTTCCTATGTTCCCCTCGGCGACGCACCACCAGGTATTTCAGTTCCTTGTTCCAGAAAGTGGTGTTGTCATTATAAGACAATATAATAATAATTACAATTGAAATTAACTTACTTATCCAAATCCATGATCTGAGACTCTGGAAAGTGTTCAAATTCAAAAGCACTGTTTTCTGGATCTAATTTTACAATTGAAAAGCGGAAAGTTTTATCATCTATAAAGACATCTCCTAGATCGTCTTCTTCTTTTTTAACTAATTCTTTGGAAGACAAATCATCTTTCTTCTCAGGCACATCTTTTTTAATAGAAACAGATGTCGAAATATCTACCTCATCACCATTGTGTTTTGGCATTAATTCGACCAGTCCTTTTGAAATAGTTGATGTCTCCTCGTGAGAGCCCTTTTCCATTATAAAATGTTTATATAACTGCCCTTAACGAAGACTTGTAAGTCAGATAAAACAGCAAAATTAAGGAGATTAACGAAGTAAAATATAAAATTTGTTTACACCACAAAACATAAATTTTGGAGTGAAACGTAGGTACGCGAGCAGATACAAGACGACATATAAAAAGACAAAAATGAAAACAACACACCAAATTACACCAGCGAAGTGGTATAATATTTTGGATTTTACCATGAATTAAGGTTAGTTGATTTCAGAAAACAAAGGTGGTTCTAAATGAGAACTACATGAGCATTCGACAACCGGGATAATAACAAGATGTATAATTCTCCGAATGGGGATATTTCAAAAAGTCGATTTGAAAGATTGATCGCGCTGGTGTTGGGGATTAGCCTTTGAGCATACACAGAGCAAGAAAGAAAGTAATTATACATATTGGCGCTTTCTCTCTCTCGCACGCTTCTAACATGATGTTGCCTTTAGCAGTCTGGGTTATTTCCAAAAATACCTATGAGAGTCGCTACGCATGGGTGTGTTTATTACATCGGCGCTTATGAGAGTCAGTATTCTAGTTCTTTATAGAGGCCTGTGGGCTGCACTCATATTTTCTTTCTCACTCGTACGCTTGCTCGCACGGTCAGGTTGCGAGGCTGCCTCTAGCAGATATATGCTCGAAAGTTCTATGATTTTTAAAAACATGAAATATAGCATTGAAGGTGCCGTATTAACTGATTTTAACCTTCAAGGATCAAGCAAGGACTCACGACCAATTGATGGGGTCCTTCTTCTGGAGCTAGGCGCTGCAAGCGAATATTCTTATTAGCTGATGTTTTTCCATTTTTGTGTTGTACACGAGAAACAAGTTTTGGCGACATACCGCGTTGAAAATTGTTAGGACAGTTCAAGGGTGGTAAACTTAACAAGGAGTGCTCGATTTTTACTATTTGTCCGCAGATATATGTTATGTTTGGACGTCACCAGTTTGCCCAGAAGGTAGATTTATTTTATTATTTTTTGTTAAATATTCAACTTTTAAAAACTATTTTGGATATGTACTTACTTTTAGAACTGTAATGTATAATATTTTAAAAAATTAAGACTTTATACTACTTGTAAACAAAACAAACAGGCAAACGGATTACGTCACAAATACCGAATTGACATTTAAATTGCTGTATATGGGCTTAAATGGGATCGAGCACTCCTTGTTAAGTTTATTACCCTTGAGGACAGTTAACATACCGGTTTATTTTGGCGAGAAGCGGTAACGTAGAGAAAGGTGTTATGACGTCAGTATCCACGTCATTACTGTGAACCCAGTATCCACCGCTATCGCCACTAGTCGGGAGGAGCGTTAATAATGGTTATGTCAAGTGTCAAATTAAAACAATGGAGGACTCGCGGCTTTTCCATTGTTTTGGTTCTTGTTATGTTTTTTTTCTATGGTTCATATGGTTGAATTGCATATTTTTCGATTTATTAGTTAATTCCCAAATGGATGAATTAGTGCAATTAAATTTAAAGATTTACTAGTTAAAGTTGACTTGGAAACAGCTAATATCTTATTGAATGGAAAATTTGGTTTATATCCAATTTTTTCGACTGATTTCTTAACTCTCCAAAGACCTAACATTTGGACTTAAACGTGCATTAAACGATTAGTATGTAAGTTGACACACGCGTGATATACGTAAACTGGTTCGTTTTTGCGAGGATGTTCGGGTTAAGCACTGTTAGAATGGTGGGGAGAAAGAACTGCTATCAACCAGTAATTAAAGACGGTATGTCGCGAAAAAATCCTTCCCAGGTGGGCAATGTTGCCAACGTTGTCTGTTGCCAATTTTGCTATTTCAGTGACACCCCCTTGAGTATCATCTTGCAGCAATATTTAATTCTACTATAGAAAAATGGAGCATGTGCGCGTGACGTCACCTGAGGTTCGTGAATCAACAACAAACCTTTTTTTTCTTGTTTTGTGTTAAAGTGTCGAAAACCATTAAATCTTTGTGGCAAAAAAGGCATTAAAATTGTATCAAAATGACTTTTTGCTTAGTTATGAAGCATCATAAAATAAATATTGGTGTTTTAAATCAGTCACGGCACAATAAGACAATAAAAACCTTACCTCAAAGAAATAAACCCACTTTTAAAGAAAAATCCAAGTAAAAACATCCAAGAAAAAGCTCGCGAATACATTACAATAAGAATCAAGTCCGCTAACCACAAAATACGAAAGAAAACCGCTAACTAAATGCTATAAATGACCATTGTTGCTTGCTCGATGAGGGTTACTAAATTCGTCCCCCGGTATAGCATTATTGTTGTTGATCCACGAACGATGAAATGACATTTGGATGTCACGTGCCGCACATAATCAATTGAGTTTGCTCCGGGAGCAATGAGATTTACTCTGGGACTGATCAAAAAGCAATCAAATGCTAAAGCTGGAACTCTATCACTATTTTTAACAGTTTCATGATTACGTGATAATTAAGCTGAAAGCACTTAAACATAAAAGATTGTTTATTTTATTTAGAATATAGCACAGAACAAAAAATATTTAATTATAGTAAATCACAATAATCACAAAACATGAAAGAAAAAGGAATACCAAACTAACCAAGAAAAAAAAAACAATAAAAAGGTATACAAGTAATATTAATCCAAAAAATAAGTTATTTGAAAAAAAACTGCACTAAAGATATCAACCATAGAATAGGATCTGATCAATAAAAGCGGTAAGGCCGTAATTGGTTCGACGAGGACGCTCGAAAAGGCATCAAAAATATAATCAATTTCAATTCCTAGTAGAGACCATTCGCGCAGCGAAAATTGGATCCAATATGGGGGTCTCGGGACATAATGTTTTTCTCAAAAACGATATAAGTTATAGATAATTTTCAAAAACTATATGAGAGCCAACACTTAAATCTAGGCTTCTGCTGTAATCGTTTTTTTTTCAATTTGGGTTTAGTTTTTAATATTTCCTTGAGTGAAAGTCACCCTAAAATCGGCTATGTTTAGATACTATTTTCTCTTAACTCGACTCTTATTTCAAAAATTCGTTACAGCATAGGCATAGATTATTTCCTTACCTTTAAAATGATGTATAATTTATGTCATTTAAGTGAAAAATAGTTACCGAAAAACGTTATCTTCTGTAGGCTTGCAATCGGATTTGGAAGAACCTAAATAAAATATAATATTTTTAATGCGACTATACGAAAATTGTGGTAGTGGGAGTTTGTTAGTCTCCGCCCACCGTCTCCGCGTCCTTTCGCCCGACCCCTAAGGTATAGCGTAAATGCACTCTTAATAAAACGCATTGTATAAATCAGAAAGTTTTAATGTGGTTTTTACAATTTTGGTACATATCTAAAGTTTTGTTTTACATAGCCTTCAAGAGCAAATCACGTAGGTGACGTCCCCCATTCTCGGTACATTGAGTAAACCGATTTTTGGCGAGGCAGCATTAACTTTTTTGATCAGGGTGATTTGCAGTGGCCGGCGCGATCTCCCGATTTATCCACTTGTGATTTTTTTCTATGGGATTTTTTAAAAATCCCGTGTTTATGCGAAATTATTATTAAATCACCAAAAATGCTGGATGTTCTAAGGTATTAAATTTTCAGTGTTTGTAACATAAACAAGATAATACATCAGTTCGCACATTAAGAATTTTTATGTCGAAGCACATGCTTTTTTATGGAATCTTTTCTACGAGTTTGATAGTTACATTGATGGCATTTGTACATATTACCATTTTCGGGCTTTCCATGTACCAGAACATGTCTATTTAAAGCACTTTTGTAACAAGTTTGATACTGACACTTATTGCATTTGAACATATTTATTTCTTTGGGATTTTTATGCCGCAAGTTATGCGTTTTTAAATAACTTTTGTAAAATGTTTGAAAATTACAATGATTGCATTTATAAAAATTAACATCTTCGGGATTTTTATGTAGGAGGGCGTGCCTCTTTAAATTTCCTTTGTTCGGCGATTGATAATCACACTGATCACACTTTAACATGTTAACATCTTCGGGATTTTTATGTAGCACAGCGTGCCTTTTTAAAAATCCTTTTTTCACTTTTTGATAATCAGATTGATCGCATTTAAAGATACTGTCATCTTTAGGATTTTTATGTCGGAGGACGTGCTCCTTTAAATAACTTTTGTGGCGTGTTTGAAAGTCACAGTGATCGCATTTAAACATATTAACTTCTTGTGGATTTTTATGTAGGAGAAAGTGCCTCTTTAGTCCACTTTTGTGCCGTGTTCGAAAATCGCAGTAATTGCATTTAAACATGTTAACTTCTTCGGGATTTTTATGTTGGAGAGCGTGCCTCTTTAAATTTCCCTTTTCCAGCGATTGATAATAACACTGATTGCATTTATAAAAATAAACATCTTTGGGATTTTTATGTAGGAGGATGTGCCTCTTTAAACTTACTTTTTGCAGCGATTGATAATCACACTGATTGCATTTATAAAAACTAACATCTTTGGGATTTTTGTGTCGGAGAGCGTGCCTCTTTAAATCTCCTTTCTTCAGTGACTGATAATCACACTGATCGCACTTAAACTTATTAACATCTTCGGGATTTTTGTGTTGAAGTTCGTGTGTTTTTAAATTTTTTTTGTAAACAGTTTGAAAATTACACTGAGCGCATGTAAACATATCAACTTCTTCGGGATTTTTATGTCGAAGTTCGTGATTTTTTAAACTATCTTTATAAACAGTTTGAAAATTACACTGATCGCATTTAAACACTTGACTAGGTTTTAGTTGATAAGTAAGTGGCTTCCTGATATTCCGTCTTTGCGTTTTTTGATCATCACATTGATTTCCATTGTTGTGTAAATGATCTTCATATTTTTCATTGCCAAAACAATTAACCAACATGCTGGAAAACAAAAAAGTTTAATTAGAAATACCCTTAGTTGTTACATTTAAGATTTAGCAAGAAGGATGTGCCCATAAATTATTCGAAATCAGTTTTAGTCCAAGAGTCTATTACAGATATTTCATGGAGTGTTTAATTCAGGTAGAAATTTCACATAGTTCTTTTGACAGGATAGGGAATTAAGTAATACAGGAAAGGTGTGGTTTTTCCAAAAAAAGTTTTTGATTTAAAAGCCAACAAAGACCACCCAATAGTTAAGTTGGTTTAGAATAAAAGCTAAAAAAAGTAATCACTTTGGAGGGGGTTAATTTTAAACCAAAGCACCCCAAAGTTGTACAAAAAAAATGTTTGATTTAAAAGCCCTTTTACATTTAACACTTTTTAAAAAAGAAAACTTAAAATCTTTTTTACGTTTTGGTTAGTAAAAATAACCCAACCGCTATATTCACACATCGTCGTTGTGGTTGGGCCCAGTAGGATCTTTTGGAACATGCGCTAGGAGTTGCTGGTTATCGGTTAACTCAAGGTGTTAGCATACCGTGCTGATGAGTGACTGACATGCTGTGCCTTTAACAGGTGTCTCCAACGGTGCCTCTGAGATAAAGGGCGACCCCTCAGAGTATCTAGCCTTACTGCGGTAATGCGGGGCTCTGCCGTGTTGGACTATTACTTCCCTAGCTCCAAACAGAAAGCTGGTCCGTCCGAGAGGTGCCACTCAAGGTCACAAGCAGACAAAGGTGCGCCGACCGAAACGGGTGAATCCCAAGGAAGTTTAAAGGAAGCCCAATACTGTAGAACAAAATTGTACAGGCGTGCAGGGCAGCGGGAATCGGGGATTGGCCCCGCGGAGTTTGCGCAATGAATAGTAGGTCAGAGCCGGACTTCCATAATTCTTTGTTACTATCTATAAAGTTGACATCATCAAATGTCAAATTCAAGCATTCACTGTTTTTTTTTTTGCACAAAATTGTTGGTTATTAAACGATACTACCATAGAATATTTAAAATTATTGTGTAATATTGGATTTTATATCATCTGGTATAATATGGAAAAGAATAGATGGCGCCACTTTAGAGCCTTCTATTTAAATGAGTCGATATTTTTGGGAGTTTTTGTATTTTTACCAAAAATCTTTGTAAATAAATAAAAACACGATTTTTAAAAAATAAATTTCAAACATTGTATGATAGTTTCATGTACTTATCACCAATTTTGTGATAAAAGAAGGGCAAGATAGTGTAAATGAGTTTAATCTAATCCTAAGATTGTGGTTGTACATTAAAAAGTGAAAATTTTTATAACTGCTTTTTAGGCAACAAACATTCATGAGACAGAATAACAGTGGTTAAAAATGTTTAGTAACCTTTGGTACCTAGGTATCCATTGTAACAGTAACTGTTAAATATTATGTGTCTACAGTATGTCGAGCTTAAAAAGTTGATAATGTAAGTTTAAGTAACCAAAAATCTAATTTCTTTTTAAACAAATACAGAAAAAGCAAAAGGAACTTTAACATAAAATTGTACTTTTTTAAATTGGGGCCTTAATTTAAAATTTTTGGCTAGAATTAAAATTTTATTTTAAAAAAGTCAAATTTTAAATAAAATTTTTAGCCCAAAATTTAAAAACACTAATCATAAAATAAAAGGTTTTTTTCAACCCAAAAAAAAAACCCCCCCAAAAAAAAACACACAAAAAAAAAAAATCAAAAAATCGCCCCCAAAAAATATAATGTGTTGCCTAACTAAACTTTTTTTGGGGTGGAAACACAAAATTATTTCGTGGAATTTCTTATTGCGAAAATCTGCGGGGAACTTTCGTTACAAAGGGGGGGTTTTTTTGATCGAAGGGGAAGCATTTTTATCCCCTTTAAACTTCCTTGGGGAAAAAACGGTGCTTGGGAAGGGTTCCCGAATCCAAACAGAAGGCGGACAGAACCGCCTTTATGGGGAAAAAAAACCCGGCAAACAAAAACGGATAGGCCGTTTTTTAAAAAACCGGGAAAACGGGTTTCCCTTAAAACAAGGCCCTGGAGTCCCCTCACTAGACCGGAAGAGGGAGCATGATGGAATAACGTCCTTCTACTCAAAAGAAAAGGGACACCGAAACATGTTTTGCTTGTCCGGTAGCGGGAAAAAAGGGTTTAAAAATCCCCCCAAACTGGTATCGGATTCTTAGAAGTCCATCAGATTGGGAAAGTTTTAAAAAGGTGTAGACAATAGACCGGCGTGGGGCCAAAAAAATGCCTCATTTTAAACCCCTTTCCTCCCAAAAAGGGGGTAAAAGGGGGTTCTTTTTTTTGGGGGACACAATAAATCAGACTTCAAAACTAAAAATAATTAGACTTTCTTAAATGAAAATTGAATTTGAAATTTTATCATTGTATTATGATTTTTATATCAAACAAAACCCTCAATAAAAACTTGGGCATTTTTTTTAAAAAAATTTTTTTAATTTAATTCAAATTTGATATAAAAAAAAAGGGAAAGAACAGTTTTTTTAAAAATTTTAAATTTTAAAAAAAACCATTTCCAACATTAGATAAATATTACTAGTGGTTTTAATTTGAAAACTTTTAAAAAAAAGTTGTAAAAAACGCCAACTCTCTCTGTAGTTAATGAACATTTGGATATGTCATCCTAATTTTTTTTAAAAAAAAGGGACCAACCTGTTTTGGGTTCCTAAACTTCTTCCTTTATGTCCATTTCCTCATTTTTTTTTTCCCTTTATGGTTTTTTATTTTTTTTTTTTATATTACTGGGGGTTTTTCCCTTTAATCCTTTACGTTTGTTTAGTAAAGAAATCACTGGATCTTTAAAAAAAAAATATTTTATAATCTAATAGAATAGAATATAACTTTATTTCAATTCTTTTTACATAATACATATTTACATAGGTATCATAGGAACACCAAAAAAAATCCCAAAAAATTTTCATAACAAGGTAATACAATTCATATTAAAAAAAACCTCTAAAGTATATGGTTCTAATTTAAAATAAATATTTTTTTTCTTTTTTAAATTTCAAAAATTTTTGGAATTTTTTTTTATTCTGTGGTGTTTTTAAAAATTCTTATAAAAAATATGTGGGTTTTTTTTTCCCTACTCAATCATGAATGGGTAGTTGATATCTCAGTTCTGGGGTATAAATTTATTTGTGTTATTTACAAAAAACGGTCCTTGTTTTTAAATAAATAAAAAAACATTTGGGGAAAACCAAAAATATTAAAAGCCCTTTTTCAAAAAATTCCTCCCAAAATTTATTTTAAAAAAATTTTCTTAAAATCTTTTTTTTAAATTTTAAAAATACCTCATTAGATCCATTTTAAAAAAAAAATCCATAAAAAGGACCCAAATTGGAAATACATGATTTTAAGAACACTTTCATGAAGATAGTTATTGCTCGGTTGCATGGTTTGGTTTAATTTTTTTGATACTTTCAATTGTGGGACATTTCAAAAACTCGTCGATCACAATACCTAAAAACTTTGCTTGACTTACTGTTTAATGTCATTTTTTTAATAAAGTGATGTAGGGGTTTTTTTTTATTTTTCTGTTTGTGCTAAACTTATAATTTTGTTTTTTTCTCATTTATGACTAGTTTTTTTATTTCAAAAACCTCGTTTTCCTTTAAAAATAATGTATTGGTGTTTTGACCAGTTCTTGAACGCTTTTTTTCCCCATAATAATTTGTGTCATCTGCGAACTTTTATTCATAATCGTGGTGATCAATTATTTAATTAATATTAATATAAATTAAAAATAAAATTGGACCCATAATGCTACCTTGCTAAAACCCCCCCCCTTTTAAAAAAAAAAAAAACCTTTTTAAAACCTTTTCACAAAATTTTAAAATCTTACAGTCTTTTAAAGTTTTTTAAAATTTTTTTTCCCAAAAAATTTTAATATTAATATTCAAGACCATAAAAGATTTTGGATACAGGAAGCATGGGGAAAAAAATTGAAAAGTGGGAAAAAAAAAGGACTTATTAACATTAAAAATTTTTTAAAAAAGTTTAAAAAAAAAAAAAAATTGAAATTGGGTTTTGGTTGGGGTTTGGGGGAGTGTATTTTTTCCCCCCCCCCGACCGCGGCTATTGGGGGTTTACCCTTTTATGTTTCTTCCAACAGATCAATTCCAAACTCTGATATCAGATTGGGGGGAGTTCTTTCTTTTTTTTTTTATGTGTCATTACCGGACCCCAGCACAATATGTGTTTTGGTTTTTTCTTTCCCGGAAAGTATGACAACCCAGATTTGGGAAAAGCCCCCTCCCGGGGTTTAAAAACGGGGGTGGGTCCCCGTTTCTTGTTACATGAAACAGATTTTTCCTAGGCCGTTTCTTGGTTTCCCTTTTTTAAAAAGGGGGGGAAAAACCCTTTTTCCCCAAAAGCGGTTCTGTCCGCCTTTTTTTTGGAATTCGGGACCCCTTCCTAAGCACCTGTTTGTTCGTGATGGATTAGCCCTTTCCCGTAAAACAGGCGTCTGTCCCCCCGGGGCCCCTTTTTCCCAAACTTTCCCCCCCGTTTTGGCCCCAAGCTTTGTCTGCTTGCCCCCTTTGGGGGTGGCACCTCTCAAAACTTTTTTATCTTTTCGGCCCAGTGCCCCTTTGTCTTTTTTTTCCTATGAAAGCGGTTCCCCCCGGTTTTTTTTGGGCTAGGAAAGTAGTAGTCCACCACAGCAGAGCCCTGCATTACCGCAGTAAGGCTAGATACCCCCGGGGGGTCCCCTGTTTTTTAGAGGCCCCTTTTTTAAAAACAGGATGTCATTCATATCAACACGGTATGCTAACCCTTGTGTTAAGCCTTGTGTTCACCCAACCGGTCCTTTTTTCGCCCCCCAAAGTTGCTAAAAACCCCTGCTTTTTAAAAAGCGCACCCCCAAAAGACGGGGCCAAACCCCCACAACAACGTTTTTGGGGGAAACAGCGGTTAGGAAAGTAGGTATACTTTTTTTTAAAATTTGCAAATCTGACATCATAAATATCAGTAAAAAAAAAAAAAAGGTTAAACTTTTAAAGGTAAATTACATAAAATTTCCCCAATATATTTACAATTGGTATTAACTTATTATCTAAAACCATTGGGAGAACCTGAAACCCCCTGCGTATTAGTATTTTTTGGGAAAAAGTGTTGAATTCAAAAACCCCCGGCTCTAATTTTACAATGAACAGACTGGAAGCTTTGTCTTCTATAAAGACATCTCCCAGATCGTCATCTTCTTTTTTAGCTGATTCTATGGAGGATTTATTATCAATTTGCTTAAATACATCCTTTTTAATAGAAAAAAATGCAGAAAATTCTTCCTCATCGCCATTATTGCAGATTTCTTTATGTAAGTATTTAGGCATTAATTCGACCAGCCCTTTAGAAATACTTGATATTTTTCTCATTAGGGCCGTTTTCCATCGAAAACTTTAAATTTTAAATTACTGCCTTTGTAAAAAAAATTGTAGAAAACACAGAAACGAAGGTGGTTTATAAAAAAAAGTTGGTGAGCACTACAAAACTTTTGAATTGAAAATTAAATCCCAAAATTTTCATACAAGTACCACATACACAAAACAAGAGAAAAAAATCCATATATAACATAAAAATAATGATTTGTATATGTACACACCAAGGGTAATAAACCTAACTACCCTTGTTTTAAAACGTAGTACGTGTTTATAAAATAGTATGATAATTATGACTGGATACGCATTTGATAATCGGGAAAATATCAAAACAAATAATTGTCCGTATTGGGCCACTTTAAAAAGGTCAATCTGAATTCCATATAATATAATTGCGAAACTTGTTCTAATTAGTTTACTTAGAATGTATTATTTGTAGGATTGTTTAATTTTAAAATGCCTGCGAGGAGGGTCACGAAAAGTAATTTGTTTTTTTTTTTTCCCCCGGGGAAATTTCCCCCAAAAATTGATGACCAAGCCCCGCGTGATATTTTTTTTTCTTCAAAAAAAGCACCTGCTAGATGCAACTTTGCCGCTTGGCAGTGCAGAAAAAAAGGAAAAAAGAGAGCAGTATCTGAAATGTTTTTAGTTTATATTCCCCCAAGCCCATTCCGCCCATTTTTTTAAAAAAATTTAAAAGTATTTTCAGAAAAAACGAGTCTAAAGGTACCGTAATAAATAATTGTAAATGTTTAACTCGGGGGGTCGAAAATAGAGCCGAAGAAAAGAGAGAACAGAATCTAATGGCCGGTTGCACCAAAAAAAAAACTTAAGTAGACCTTTATTAAAAAGGGAAAAACTTAAAATTAAGGGGGAGCAAATTGTTTTCGCTTTCACCATTAGATTTTTTTGCAACTTAACTAAGACTACTTAGAAAGATGGCAACGTTGTATCGTTCTTCTTTTTTATTGTTGGCCCCTTTTTAAAAAAGGGGAAAAAACCCAAAAAAAAATCTGATATTAGATCTTTCCTTTTTTTGCTTTTTTTCCCTTTAAATGATAAAAGTAATCCGACTTGAATCTTTGTAAATAATTAAAACTTTAATTTTTTTCCATTTTTTAACATTATAATACAAAATCAGTAGTTAAATTTTTTTTTTTTTTGTAAAATTAATAACAATATGGAAAAAAAAAAATCAAGGGCCCCACGGCCATGGAAAAAGGGGGAAAAAATTTTTGTCAAATATAAATATAAACAATAAACACAAATACATAATTAAGAAAAAAAAATATTATTTTATATGAACAAATTAAATATTCCTAATTTACAAGTAAATACTTAAAATTTAAAAAACTAATACAAACTTGTCATGTTTAAACTAAAACTATCTTCGATTTGCTCAACTTAGCTGGCATTTGGTTTCGTTAATTTGAACCTTCTGAAAAATGTAAATTATCCACCCCTCAAAACGTTCTTTTTAAAAATAACAGAACAATGTCCAAAAAAAATAAAAAAGGTTTAAAAAAATCTCAAAATTGCCATAAGTAAAAAAAATCCACTGTTTCTACATTTTTTTTGGGGAAAACTAATTTACATCGCATTTAAAAATCACAATCCAAAACACCATTGTTTAAAAACCTCTTTTTTTAATTTTTATCAAATAAAACCCTTTTTATCAAAATTTTTTTTTTGCGCATGCGTCAGTATCCACCATTTTTTTCGTACTTTTTTTGTAAACAAGCATGTAAAGGGCTTGTAAACACGTAATTAAAAAAAAAAAAATACTAAAGAAAGCATAGTTATTGAAAAAAAGAAATACGAAAATAAAAAAAAAAGTGCCAATTAGCAAATAGGTTTTTTTAATCGATTATTATAATGATATCAGTACGAAAAGGAACGAAGAAGCGGTGTTGTTATGGAGTATGTAAAAAAGGGGGTACACGCTATAAATCATTTAAATACAATACAATTTAATTAATATAATAATTGTATATATTGGTAGGCCCCCTTAGATTAAAATTATAGATACTTTTTTTTTGTAAAGAAGTAATGATCCTAACCCTCAATCAGCTCACTTTTTTTCCTTTTTAAAAACGTCCATGACATTTAAGCTACCTTTTTTAATTGGTACTTTTGGGCTTCAACTGAATTATAAATCAGTGAAGCACCATCAACTTTTTTCCCGTAAATGATTTAATTGGGAGATATTACTGCATTCCCCCCATTGTCGATCAAAACAGTACGAAACTTTTAAATTGCCGCCATTTCAACATGGCATGCGCTGCCTTGTCCAGTGAAAAGGTATTTTTATTTGAAACTACAAACAAACGAAAAATAAATAAACAATAAACAAAATATTTGTCAAATGTCAACTTCAAATTATTGGGGGTCATTAAGTACAGAAAATCCACACTTGTTAAGGGACCATTAAGGACCAATTTAGCTGGTGCAAGAAACATTTGAAACTTAAGGGGCAGTTAATGCTTAAGAACAACTTAAGTGTCGCAAAAAGTGTTGGTGCAACCGGGCCCTTAATATTCTAGGTTGAAGGAAAAAGAAATGGTTAGAACAGGGTCGGGGAAGAGGTAAATAAACATCATACAACGGTATTGCGCACTTTGAAAAAAACAAATATTATTCGTATAAATTAAAAAATCGGTGCGGGAAAGAGATGAAGAGCGAAGAATGGCATTTTGTTTTGAAATGATGGAAAAAGCAAATAACGATTGGAAGTTTTTAAGAATAATTTGTT